>QVRM01003330.1:600000-769064 GCA_003439945.1 Dermanyssus gallinae
AGTCAGCCTTTGCCCCCGGGACAACCAGCACGCCCCTCACTTCTCTAAGGGAAGTGATCCTCTCGAAAGATGGAGGAACCTGCCGAAGGGAGCTCAGAGGCCAGAATAGGCCCGTTAATTTAGCAAAGTCTTCAGCCGTCGTCGCCGCCGCGATACGCGATTCCAGATACACTCGGGCAGCCTCAGGAGCCGCCGGGGCGCAGCGCAGGCAGATTGCTGAAGGGTCCGAAGATTGAGGAGGCCGCGCCAGCAACTCATCTCGTTCCCTCTGTGCCGCCTCCAACAAGGCCCGGAGGCTCCCGATCTCCTCCTCCGCGTCCTCCAGCGAGGTCCGCAGAGAAACCTTAAAGGAGTCCACCGCCGTTTCGACCCTGCGGAGATCCAGGTCCAGTTTCTCTGATACCTATTTTAGCTCCATCCTGGTATTCCTTAACTTGCAGGTCTCTGCCACTGTCTTAACATCTCCCTTGAGGACCGCTAACGCCCGGCCGTATGCCGCCTCTGCGTCAAAGCCCCGTTTAAGATCAGCCTCCGCGCAGTCCGTCGCCTCCGTCGCAGAGGTCTTGAGTGTCACGGTGTGTTGTTCACCGACGTCAGAGATGCGCTTCTTGTCGGAGCGAAGGCCCGTCAGGGATGTATCCGCCGGGCGTTTTCTAATGCCGACAGGCTCGGCGCACGACTGGTCCATCTCCTTTAGAGATTCTACACCGTCGACGTCAATGGCAGGACGGCCCGGTTCCTCAACAGGAACGTTAAGGTCGCTCCTTATCTCCTTGCTGGTAGGCAGCGGAGGATCTGGCGGCGGCCTCGCATGGCCCGACGACCGGCGTACGGGCATATCTTGTTGTTTTTTTTTCTCGGGTGTGCTAGGCCTACTTGGTAAATCGCCTCACAGGTCTGCACTGGTCCGTTGGACTGCGCGCGGAGACGAGACGGCTTCGTCTTCGTCTACACTGTCCGTCGGACAGCGCGCGGAGAGGAGATTGCCTCGTCTTCGTCCGCACTGTCCGTCGGACTGCGCGCGGAGACGAGATGGCTTCGTCTTCTCTCGCACACAGCGCTCGGCCAGAGCAATTGTAAGCCAAGCCTACACTGTTCTAAGATGGCGGCGCCCACGCGGTGCTGTGTTACTTCGTGGCGTGCACGAGAATAAGAAACTCACAGATTTGAGACAACTCACCAACGACTTCTTTCTTGTGCACAGTGTACTCCTAGTCACTAAGTTTATCTGTTCCACACAATGAAACGAACGAAGGAGTCTCCCGTACTACTATCCGATGATATTTTCCGGGACCGATCTCACATGCGTCCGCATCGTTTGTCTGCAACACGAGACTCTAGGTCATTTATGCGTAATACTTCGCAACCACGGATTGCTATATATGTGGTACCAAAATGATAGCCGGCGTTGTATGTTCTTCAGAAGAAGTAGAGCCCATGAACACAGTTTCTGTATAGAAGAAATGGTTGTCTGGTATTCGCATACTTTGTGCTCCATGTCGGGCAACAACACCAGTGTCACATATTTTATTAATTTCATTCTCGCTTCAAAACAAGATTTTTTAGACCATGCTCCACTGGAAAAGTATTTGCCTTAAAAAATGCGGACATCCTTTATATATATATATATATATATATATATATATATCATGCTCTCGACTAGCTAATAAATATACTACAACCTAAAAGGTTTTGTATGGTTACGGAGCTGCATGTATGATGGTCGTGCAAAATTTATCATCATCCGGGTTGGATGAGCTCGTCGACTCTCTTTCGCTCTCGTTCTCTGTAGACAGCCTTAAGCAGAGCGACAATGCCGATCCATGTCGTCCTTGAGCGCAGCTGCATCTCGAGCGAACGATTCGATTAGGTTTTTATGCGAGAACCATTGCCGCGGGGCCTTCCAGTGTCGTACTGCATATTTTTCGGATCTGACCACGAGTCAATTCCTTTGAGTCTCCGCATCATCACTGTATTTTTTGGTCGTTTTCGGTGATGACTCAGAAATTCATTCCGCAGGGGAGCTCTTTCTTTTCCACTCGTTGCTAGGAATGTTTTTTTGTGTGGCATATACGCGGGTTATCCGCTTGCATCCCAAAGAGAGTTCAAAGTAATCATAGAGATATTGACGGGCATTCCGTTAAAGCTGACATCACAAGATAAAAGTAGGCGCTCCTAGTGTCTTATACTTGCGTATATTGTACGTGTATGATACGTACTCGTATACACTGGCGTATCAAGTCAAGTCGCGAACCAAAAATGTACGTTGGTGTCCGTTACTGTAGAGGTAAGAAAGTTGTACGAGAATCATTTGCAGTATGTAGCAGAGTTGTTTGTTACGGTTACGTTTACTTTTTACTTTCAGTATGGATCACAATGTCGTTCCCAGTAACTTCATATTAAATAATTTTCACATGACTAACAAATTGCTGGAAATACTGCAGTGATTATGCAGCAATTGTTTTGAGGAAAGTTTTCAAACTTGCAAGTCATAAAGTGTCTTTGTCACAGAAAATCGTAATATTACGAAATAGATATTCCAATACATAGTTCAACTTGTTATTGGGTGTATATTCAATAGATGCTTGCCAAAGTTCTTAGTAACTAGTACTAGTAAAGTCTCGTAAGACGTTACATTTAATATTCTTTTTTTTTCAGTATTGTGAAAACGTTTTTATGAACAGATTGCTATGCAGGTAACTAGTTTAATTCTAAATTTGACACGGCTCGTAGAGATAGAGCTGGCTCCCAATATTGAATCATTTGAACTTTCTTAAAGTGAGGCTTAAAGAACGAACTAAAAGGTTAAGCGCTGAAATTCTGTACAGAAAAACCAGTGACGGCATCCCTGTTATATTTCAATGCGTTCATTTTATATTCAACTTTAGCTTTCTGTAATTCTGTCTTAGTACCAAATTTTCAATCAAAGATATGAGAGTAAATCAGTGCTGTTAATGATTGATCACAAGCAGATTAAATTACTTGTATAACAGTGGATCATACCTTCGTAAATTCATACGCATGCCAATGAAGTGCCAAACTAATTTATCTCTGATGTAACATGACGTAACATTTAAAACGGTTAATTCTTTGTTACCAAAACCAATGTCCATGAGACAGCTAACGAAGCTTTATCGATGGTGACGGAGTCGAGGGGCCACAATCACCTGATATAAACCGCAAAAGACGTAAAAATGTATACTGTATGTGGCGGGCCGGAAGAATACAAAGGGAGTCCGCCTTATGATGGTGGGCCACCCGATAGAAATTGGGAATAAGGCAAAGTAACTTGGGTTGACTCTTGACACGGTGTTAACCGGCGCGGCACATGTTAAGCATGTTGCGGCTAAGATCCAGCGGACCGCCTTAAACCTGGCACGGATTATGCCAATTAGGGTGTATCGAAAGAAAGGAACCGGCGGCTACTAGCTTCGGTTGCCAAATTATCGGCTTTTTGCACGACGCCCGTCTGGGCGGGCATTACGAGTGGCGATAGGAATAGGAGAGCACTAAGGTCGGCCCAACGGACACTAGCAATCAGGGTTAGCGGGGCGTATCGGACGGTACGGGAGAATGATCGATACGAGGAGCCGAGGGAGGCGGGAGGGGAAGTGTAGCCAGGTTCTCAAGGTCATGACGCACCCTTCAGGACGTTGTATATCTTAGCATACACTCTCTATCTGGATCCATGTAAATATGGAAAAAGTAAACGAATACATAGCTGAATTAAGAAGAATGGTAGGGACGCCTCTCCCATAGCTTTGAAGAAAGGCCAAGCATTATTGAGCCTGAGAGGGTGGGGAGGAATCCGGGTTTAGTGGGTTTGTGAGCCGCACACTGGTCACGCAGGCTGTTAGTGACGCACGTGCATTTCTGCATTCCCGAAACCTTCCAGAAACCAAATTGCTGAGACCACATAAAGTTAAAACTCCAGTTTTATAGGTATTTTTTAGACTTATTTAGGTCTAAACTAATTGTTATTTAGCAAATCTAAATCGTCCCACCTAGAGATAGATTCGGCGCATAATGTTCATTTTGAAAAGCTGAAACGAAATCTTTTTCATGAAACACAAAGTTTACACGTGATAAGTAGTATAATTTCGCCCAACAAAAGGGCTTTGCAGGTTTTACTGCATCCTAGCCTCATCCCACCCTTTATCTGCTCAATAAAATTATAGCGTTATATATTTTATTCATAATTGTATTTTCTGTTCTAAGAAGCATTTGTTGGCATCGGCAATGTCAAGCGCAAGTCCCTTTAACAACATTGCATTAAGCGGACTACGTCAAAGATAAGCACAAACGCCTGCCCAAGGTCATCCAGATAGCTGTGAAGACGATACTGATACATTTGTGTTTGGAAACGCAGTGCATGTAAGTTAGCTCTCAGAAACATATGGCGCCGTTCAGTGGCAGAGTCAACCGTATAAACACTGTACGGTTCACTTATAATCCGGTTGCCAGAGCCTGTCTGTTTTTATCTATTACACTACACTCATCTTAAATCTTCCGCCGCTTCACACCTTTTCTTGAGTTCAGAGGAGTCCATCCCGATGAACAACATGGATTTAGGACGGGCAGATCGACGATTTCGTTGTGCCAAAAACCGGTGGAAGAAGTGCAGTCGACGCTAGCAAGGCCCACACGGCCTTTTTATTCCATCTTCGTAGATTTCAAAGCAGCATTCGATTCACGATCGATTCCATAGTGTTAGAGACGCTCGCGGAATCTGCTATACCATTTAGGATGCTAGAACTCCTCAGAGCTATTTTACAGAAGAATGTGATCTCAATCGACGACGGGGTAGTGATACGCGAGAGTCTCGAGCAGATGACGGGGTTCGCACAGGGAGATAACATCAGCCCGCTTGTCAAAGTCATTCTGTACGCTGATGATCTGGTGATGCTCAGTACGAGCAGACACCACTTGCAACAAGCAATAGTCACAATGTCGAAGTACGTCAGCGAGGTTGGTCTTACCATCAACAACAGTAAAACTGAGGAGCTCGAATTCCGCAGAGGAGGCCGCCTGGCTGCTAGCGATGAACTTCGCCTGGGGGGTGCGCCTGTCAAATATGTAAATTCTTTTACATACCTCGCCATAACTCTCACCACAACAGGAACTGCGTTCCGCCTGCATGTTGAACGACGGGTGAAAAAGGCTCTGATTGCGTCAACAACAATCAAAGCGCCTCAGAAGCTCTCCATCGACACCGCCCTGCGCCTATTCCATCTTAAAGTCGCGCCCACGGCTATACACGAAGTGCAGTGAGTATGGCGACACCTCAACATGAACGACCTCGCAACGCTGGAGAGACTTAAGCCCGCGTTCTTAAAGCGAGTTCTGGGCCTGCACTCCTCCGCTCGCAACCGCCTGGTTTTTGTACTGAAAGGGACCTCGCTATTCGTAGAAGACATACGGCAGATGTATGGGCTGCAGTATGCAGGGGCATACAAGGCGTTCATTCAGCTTCAGGAGGACAAACTGGCCAACATAGACCCTGATATCTTCATAACACCTGCAATGACTGACGGCGCGTAGAAAGGGCCCGACCGACCGAATCGCCATATGATAGTGCGTTTTTTTGGTACACGGCTACCACCACCACTTATGCAGTGCAGAAGGCTTCCACGACCCCGGTGTTGATTGAGCAAATGTGATGTTAAAGCAACTTAAGACATTAATTTTCTTATGTGAATACGTACAGCATACATGTATTGCATGGTGCGTGCATGGTTGCATGTGACCATCAGGACTGAGACTCATAGAGAGCGAGGGCAGAATTTTTCAGGTGACGCGCACATAAAGTACTACATTCCCACCTAGTCTCATAGAGTCTCAATTTAGCGACAAAATCGAAGCCCTTGATAGAGTGAGGCTCTAGGTCACAATGTATTAAAAACAGTTCGTTGATCAGACGTTACATGAATAACGGCTAAACTTATAGAGACAGGTCTGATATCATTTCAGAATTGACAGCTATGTATATTTGATCCTATTATAGGCTTGATAATTGTATGGCAAGTCATAACTAAAGTAATATAGACCGAAGGTCGAGATTGCTGACATCGAGGAAATGAGCGCTCTGATGAACCCTATTAAACTAAGGAAGGTTTTGGTTTCTCTAGAGACGAGAAATTGTTCCAATTGTATCCACACACTTTAGCACTTGTTTACCGTTAAGAGCCATATGTCCCACATCACCACAACGTTTGTATTAGTCTCATTTTACAGCTTGTGGCAATATGCCTGTTTATATGTTTGCTCGACTTCCGCCTTGAGGGTGCTACTCAAGGCAGCTCTTCTTTTGGTTTCAACCCCTGCTTTCCCCATAGACTATTGATCACATAAAAGACGAAGTTGAATAGAAAGCTAATGCAATCATCAACCAAGGGTAGAGGAGTGTAATGCGACATGTAAGGGTGAGTGAGACTAGACTAGAAATGTGTTTGTAATTCTAGACAATCCTCCGTCCCCTACGGGCTTAGAATCGACGTGAGGAATATCTTGATTGCACTGAGGGCCGGACATGCTGACACATCTAGGGTTTTCCCAAAAATTCTTGTGGGAGCATGACCGCTGTCTCTGTAAAACTAGAAATGTGTCTAGTGTCAAGCGAGAAAATGGTGGAACGCAGTGCGGCTGCCCGAGAACTGCGCAAAGGCCGCTGAGCCACTTCAAATTGTTCGGAAGTGTCGGGTGCAAAGGTTGGCAGCCACTTACAACCCAAAAATTTAGAACTCAGAGTAGACAAGATGCACAACATGCCTAACAGCAAGTCCGAATGAGTCTGAGATCATTAAGGGTTGTATATGAATTTCACAGAATACCTCACACAAAAGACAAACTCACGGGACTTTCACAGGGAGACCATCGTATCCGATGCACACTCGCCCGAAGCATGCATATACAGGGTGCGTCAGCTAAATCTATACAAATTTTGGCGGGACACCCAGCAAAGACGAAATGCGTTAATTTAGATCGGTTTGCGTTAGCAGACAGCCCACTCACAATAGAACAAGAGCACATTGTCATCATGGACGGCCGCCGCAACATGAGTCCAGAATATGACCGAAGAGCAACCGTTATCCAATTGCTTCGTGCCGGACATCGGCCAGCCGAGATCATCAACATTACTGGATTTAAAAGAGCAACGGTCTACGGCATTGCCCGACGCTACAGAGATGCAGAAGAGACAGGGCTAGGTGGTGCAACACCTGGAAGGAAGATTCACAACCGCCGACGAGAAGTGAGGACACCAAAAGTGATCAAAATGGTGCAAAACTGCGTTTTTAAGAATCCAAGTCTATCGATGCGCCGTTTAGCGATCAAATTCAATATGAGTCATTGTTCTATGCGTCGGATTATCAACGAAGAACTGCGCTACAAGTCTTACACGTTTAAAGTCAGACAGATGTTGTCTCAGGCCGCGAAAAATAAGAGGATGACTTGCTGCCATCTCATACTCACGTTTTTGAGACACGAAATGGCGGGACATCTTCGATTCTTCTCCGACGAAAAAATCTTAACCTTTGGCCAAAAACATAACCCGAAAAATGACCGGTGGCTCGCAAAGAACCCTGAGGATGTACCAATCGTGCATAGAACCAAACATCCTGCCAGTGTGCACGTCCTAAGTGTTGTGTCGAATGAAGGAGACGTGATGCCCCCACACTTTTTTGACAGACACGAAACCGTAACAAAGGAAGTGTATTTACGTGTTCTGCGAAGCGTGGTAAAACCATGGATTGATAGAGTGTCCAATGGAAGACAATATGTCTTTCAACAAGACGGCGCTCCCGCCCACACCAGTAATCTCGTCCAGGATTGGCTACGGGGCAACATGACGGCGTTCTGGGACAAAACGATATGGCCCCCTAGCAGTCCAGATTTGAATCCCCTGGACTTCTATGTATGGGGCGTTTTTGAGAAAGAGGCTAACAAGTCTCTACATGCAAACACAGAAGCGCTACGCAGAGCCATTGTCGAGTCGTTCAAGAATCTCAATCCGCTAACTTTGAAGAAGGCCTGCGGGCGCTTTTGCGCCAGAATTGAAAGTGTAATTGCTGCTGGTGGTGGCTACATTGAATAAAATGTTCCTCAGGAGTGTACCTAACGGCACGTAAAAAAAATTGACGGAAATATTTGTTTTCATCTAGATACAAATTGCGAAACGGGCGATAACGTTTAGTCTCGATTTAGCTGACGCACCCTGTATATATATATATATATATATGTTCTACAGAAAGTACTGACATGTGAAGCGAGCCCTATGTTGTCGTTGTCAAAGACAAGCACTGTGCCGATCTATGCGTGCGCCTATGCTCTTCAGCAAAAAAACTCTCCATCCACCTAACGTCAGCATTGCGTACGATTTTATTTACCCTACCCTTAGAGTAACCTCGTCGCGGATCAACCGCAAGTAGCCTGCCTTCTCGCCGCGATAGATGTGATGTGCGCCGTCGTTTTCTATTTCGCTTCGGTGAGTCGTGGCCGGCCATCTCTCGAACGTTGAGTAGAAGCTGGCTCAGTCCCAAACCATCTCCATTTTGCCGGCCAGTTCCCTTGTTCTGTCTGCCTTTTTTTCGGTCGGGGTTGCAACTTAAACTTGGAAATGAGCCAAATGCTGTTGTCACCATGCGGCACCCGTCACTCAGCGCGTAATCAATTCCGTCAAAGTCGTTTGCCGTGTGGACGGACGTCTCCTGCGTCAGTTTCGATAGGGGCGCTGCATGCGTGTGTGGTTTAGGGTGACGGGGGTGGTGCGTGTGTATGTCTGTCCGTCTGTCTTGTGGGACTGGAGAGCTAACAGTGCTGCTCAGTCAGTCAGTCAGCGGTGGAACGGAACGCTACGACTCGGCAACGGTCGGGCAGCGTCATATTATTGGAGACCTCGACTCCAGCCGATACTTCCGCCCCTCCTTATCCACTTTTTCTCCCCAGCTTCCTGCCGACTCTCAACTGAAACCCCCAGGTCCTTTCCAGGAGTGTTCATCCTTCTCACCGTCCAGCACACGGTCCGCTCTGCCCGCGCCAATATGTGACACGTTGGACCGGTCTGGAGAGAGATATTGACGCCGCTGCCCCGGGGCGTTCATTGTATGCTATACGCCGCCTGAAGGCTTTGATCATTCTCTTTTGGCTTCAGACCCCTTTCCCTTCGCAAGTCCCCAGAATGCTATGACTGTTGTCAACCGTAAATAATGTCACACAGATGTCATATAGAGGGGGGGGGGTCAGACGATGGAGGTGATTACCGTAGCAGTTCCTCCAACGAAGCAAACTTGCTGTTCGTCGTACTTTCAGTGACCAGCGGTTGCCTATGGCACAGCGTGGGTGACGCAAATAAGTCACCATGCCAACTGTCAAAATTCAGATCTAGAAATGGCGGGTGGTCTGAGAAGACCGCGCGGTAGATGGTTTGGAATTATACATGTTAGCATACAGGTAGCAGGGATCAGTCAACGGAGGTTTTTCGCGACTGTGCTTTTTATTCTTGTTATGATTTGATCGACAACATTTGACTGACACCTAATCTATGATTGACTGTCATAGACATAAGAACACAAAATACAGATGGTTATGCAAAGCCTTTCCCATTGGTAACTCGCGTTTTCTGGTAAATATGGTTACAACCTACGATTCTACGTTATGCATATATATATATATATATATATATATAACCCACAATTAGATGGTACTCTGTATTTTATTTGGATTTAATACTTGATGGCTAATAAACATATACTGATGACAAACTGATTTCGGGCGCCGGTTGAACTAGCTGCTTTCGTTAAGTATAATTATACTTCCAGGAGTGCTATCTGAATATCAGAGTCGGAAGCGTTTACGTTCGCCGCTTGTCCAATCGGGTTTATCAGGCTCGTGTCTATACTAAAACTGACTTGTAAGTTTTAATCGAGCGGTACTCCACGACGACAGTCACAATATGCGAACATTATGTCTGCAATGCAGCTAATGCTTCTCTTTCAGGAGGCTTTATCGGACTGCCGAGTTTGATGCAAATACATTGATATGTCGTCTGTTTCGTTTCCGCGCGTTCACGTGAGGATGTCTTCGGCACCCACCCTACAGTTGCTTTTGCCTTTCGTTGCCGTAAGCTTTTTCGCAGACAGTATGCCAAGTCTGTATCGCTGTTGATCGTCTTGCAGCCACGGCTTTGTGACTACAACCATGAGAATCGATAGCGGAGTCCGCTTACCCGTTTACTACAATCGCCATCTCGCTTTTCGCCAGGGCAGCCTGCCTGCTCACACCAGGTCGACCATTGGCTGCATCCGAACAGGGCCATGAGATGGCGCCTTGGGTGTGATCCTGCGCCTACATGAACACTTCCGAACAAGAAGTTATCAGAGTCGTTTCTCTCCTGCTGCCTTTGGAAATGTGGCAGGTGAAGCATTACGCCACTGTCTGGTTGGGAAGCTGATAACACCGGCACACGAGGTAACGGGCCGAATGTAGTTTGGTCGAGCCTGTTGAGCGGCTTCCATCCGCGCTCGTTTTTGCAGACCCCGTTACGGACCCATCTCGCCCATCACCACTCAGCCGCCTACGAACGCACGCTACGACGGATGGTTAACCCTATATACATAGGCTGACGGTGTTGAGCCGATGTGAGCGGCGACGGTAATCGGTTAAATTTGTTGCTTCCCACACGAGCTACAATAATATTTCCTGATGGGCAGCAAGTGGACTATAGAATCTGGGTGGACTGCAAGTGGACTATGATATCCATCCCATAGTCTGCTAATTCATTACCACAGTGCTACTGTCACCGTCGTGAGGTCTCCTTCTGAAATCTAAAGGCAGCTATTGTCAGAGGAAATTGCACAATTAAATCGCATGCGCAGACGTCCGCCGGCTTCTCGTCACTAAACAAATATAAACACCACAGCAGCAAGACAACTGCGGAAACCGATGCCACGTTATATACATTGTTGACCAAGGTGACGCCACCACATCAATGCGTGCGTGTTGGTGTAATGTGAAAGTTTATCACGAGCACAATCGATTTCTCCTTCAAGTGTTGAGTAACGGTTCTGAAGGTGTGGAACGTGAAATGGGCCATCAGGGAACAGTCGTCCTCTGGTGGGTCTCACTAACGAAGATCCAAGCCTTTGTCCCTACTGTTTACTCAAGCACATTGGTGATGCGGTAATGAGATCGAGTCATTAATGCCATTGAGCTCCTTTTTTGAAATAGCCAGCACTATTTTCTCTCACGTACAAAGTCTTGTCTTGTGACATGAAGATTTTGTGCTCCTCTATAAAACCGCAAAAATATCGTTAGCTCCGTGTCGTCTCAGAACGACTGATAGACACCCCTAAAATGAGCGATGCGCTATTTGGGGTTGAGCTGGTAAAGCTACCACAACCATACCTTAACCCGACAAGTGTGTATAAATTATTATTTTAGAGAGCTATGTCTGCGCCAATGACGGGGAATACAGCCGCAACGTAATGTTCGACTATCGCCTGTTTTTATTTTTTGTGAGAAGACGTGTGTGTTCTTGTTAATAAGGATCAACAAAAGGTGCTTATAAGCTTTGCCGATTGACTACGATTTTAATGTTTGGCACTGTTCCGTGCCAAATGCCTAATGACAGCAACAGATTTTTATAAATTATTCTTATTTATAAAACAGTATCGTATCGATGGTTACGTTTAGCGAATCAATGTTATCATGTTAATATTTGTAAGACCCTCGCCTAACCTCGGCCCATGCCTAGCAATTCAATGGCTTTGAGTGTAGACAGTTAATTAGTCACGAGTCCTTGTTGAAAAACACTCTTTCTTCTACCAGCCGTTAAATGGTTTGCTTAAGCGAGTGCGTCGCCATGTTAAAAAACGGAGGGCCTATATTGACTGGAGTATCTACCCAACCTTTCACCCCAGTTTGTAGAACGTGCAGCTATTATTTTTTATTGTTTTGTGTGGTGGCATGTCATTGTTCTTCCTAGTAACAGTACTCAAGGCGTTCACATGGGCTAGACATTTGGTTTCTTGCTTAACGGGGGCATCTCCTAGACCGTTGGCAAACCAGCTGTTGATCCTAAACTTGATTTTTGCATTCACTGCAAATATTCTCTTGTCAAAGAAGATCTAAGGACGGCGTCCGACTAACGGAACTCTAGAATAAGTAAAATGAAGCCACTAAGGAGGCCGTTAAAGTGCTGAAATAGGAGAAAACACACTTTAGGATAATTTAAAATAATTCTGAAGTCGTTAGGTAGGGATTTTTGTGAGTATTACATTTTCTGTTCAAACACATTCAGCAACCGTAATACGCAGTCTCAGTGCGATATGCTGTGTTTTCTGGGAATCCAAGGTAGTTTATTACTTTACTCGGGGTGCGGCCGAGACAAGATTCCAGAATCGAAAAAATATGTGGCTTTTGTTGTGCGCTTGCTCTGTATACATATACAACTTGCTCTCTCTATAACAACTCTTGAAGCAAGCAAGCCCACGGAGTACAGAACAGCCAGCAATTCCACGTTTATTATGCATTAAAGTTTTGCGACGGCTTAGAACGTTGGTTTCGAGAGCCGCGCCGATATACAAGAGAAACCCATCTGTACTATGTCACCAAAGCCCGGGGACAACTGCATACAACGATGAGTGCACGGTATTGATGAGACAGTATAGGCCGACAAGTAGTAAAAATGGTGGCTGTAATTTTTTAGCAGGATACGCGTCACCACCTTGACTGTACATTGGGTATAGATAGGCGTATGTTTCTCGAATTGTGCGATTTTTTCACGGCCAATAGTTCATCGGCTAGCTGTAGGTATTATACTTGACGTCGCACCGAAAGTGTTTTCCATCTTTGCTTTCCTTGCTGTACGTCTCGTGTAACAAATATGTATACGACGAATAACTATGCCAACATAAGTAAATTGCGTATTATGGTCCTAGTTGAATCGCGCTCTCCAAAGCCATGCGTGCCATTGCATTGGGCCGTTGCGGAGAAACCGCAGCAGCCCCGGCTGGTGTGCGTCTCAGCGCGCACGAAGATTTCCCTTGGGTGCTCAGGATCGCGTGTGGTCGGCGGGGAGCTATGCGCACCTCACAGGCACTCGTGGTTGGTTCAGACACGTAGTGAAGGTTGATAGGCCTTACTACAGGAGAAGTAACCAGCAATAGCAGCGGCTGTGCTGGTCGTACTAGTAGAAGTAGGAGCAGTACCAGTAGACTCATTGTTCTTCCTGTTGTTGCTGTTGTTTCATTTGATTTTTTTTTCTGCGACTTGTGGTAAAGTGGGATAGGAATTGCATCAGGACCGGTATCCGTCAGTAGTTGTAGTAGTGGTAACGAGCAAGATGTCTTAGTGGCAAAGCCTCTGTCTTGCATTCGGGAGGCCTGGGTTCGAGACCCAGACCGACCACTCTTAAAATTGGTTTGCATGGTTTCCAATTTAGACAAGGTAAATGCCGGAGTGGATTAAACATTAGCCATGACATGAAAAGTCCGTACACGGGCAATTGCCTTACGGGAAAAAAAAACGCTATATTAGTGCTAGGCCTATGGCATTGTTTGCTAAATATCCCATTCTAGGATCGGGACCGTCTATAGAACGACCCAACATAAGACCGATGCGCCGTTCTATAACTTGATGTAAGGCCGACGTGTCGTTTTGTTTCAAGAGTAAAAATATGTCAAACACTGTAAAGTTACGACATAGCGGGCAACAAATCCGCGCAGATAAACTGCGATTCCACAGTAAGTGAGTGCAGTCAGATACTCGAAAAGGGCTTCTTCTATCTCGGAGTGATCTTCCCATCTCCGGTTATTATTCGACATTATTTGCGCTCAAAGTGGCAACCGTAGGAAGGAACCGTATTACGTCACTTGTGATATCCAGGTGACGTAAAAATATCTTAGCGTTTCGTATTCATAGAATGTGGACGGGGTGAAACGCACTTTCTGACAGCGAGTAAGTACTTGGCTTTTTGTCGAATTCGTGGAACAAAATACCGCGCATGCTTGCGGGTTTATTGTTGCTTGTCAATTAACTTGAAAGCCGGTACAATTTTCCGCAAACAGCCGCCTCGTTTCGACACGAATATTCCCCAAAAAAGTTCTTTAATCCCCAGATAGTTTTCTTTATTACCAGCTATGACTAACCAGACTTGGGAGACATCTCCCCATCTCGCCAGTCGCTACAGTGGTCACGGACTTTATAATAATTTAAAACGAATGTCGGTGTGCTGCGTTTTATAAGCGAATGAATGAGGAATTCGTATGTCGCCGTTGTGATCCGCCGCTGTCCTTTGTTCCCTGATACTACCGTATGCATCCGTGTCACTCTCTTAGCTTCAGCAAGCGTACTCATAAACCGATTTTACTATGTATGTTATATATAAGACACTAAATTATCACTTAGAATGGATATCACATAATGTTCTCGTTCGAGTGACTGTCTCAATATCCGCAGTCGTAACAGTCAAACAACGGACTCGTTACAGATTAATGTAGCGTTGTATAAGTATTATTACAAATCGTGTTTTTGTTGTTTAGTAGTAGGGTGGCTTTAATAAGTTTGCTGGCTCTCTACTTCGACGGTACACACTGCCTCAATATTCCTGAATTCGCAAAATTACGAATATAATAAATCATGTAAGAAACTTACAAATAATTATTAGATGATTGTTATGGTGGCATTCCAGACCCTATAGTAGGAACTGTTGGACAATAGGCGGTACCTGTTCAATGCTTGGCTACGGTATATTTGTCACTCTCAGTAAGTCTTCTAACAGCTTAATTCTGTTGTATACAATAAATGTTATCTTTCTGAGCTAGCAGTGTTTTTGTGCCCCACGAAGTATTTTATCGATAATTGGCTTACGCTATTTTGTGTATAGTAACGTGTTCCAATAACAAGGTTTAGCCGTAGAAAACGTATGTATTTGTCTTCCATCTTGCTGCGCTTTATAGCGGACGAGTGGACGACCCGGCATTCTATACGTAACATCTCCGTCTATATTACATAGCAAAGTAATCGGTCAGAGCAGCACCTATGGAATGCTTCCAAGCTTTAGTGGCGATTCTAGGATTAATGTTGATCAAAGATTTATTAGAGCTAGCCGTATCGGGCACAGGGCATGCAGCTCCACAAGCTTACCAAATAAACTACGTATAAGCACCCTGTGTGACTTACATAAATGCTCTATAGATCGTAAGTGTCTAGGAAAAGGTCATATCGGTTCTCGCCCACAACGAGCAAGGGTGCTACGACATTCTTAGAATAATGCCCTATGTGAAACAATCATTGCATTATTGTAATTTGGTGAGGATCTTCGCCATCGAATATTGTATTTTGCAACGTAATTACTTGTATGTAATCAATATATGTTTAGTCTTAAACCCTTGAATATATATGTCGTTGCTTTATATTGAATTAAATAAAGTGGTAAATTAAGAAGATTATTAACTAGGACGTTTGCGAATGTCCCTGAAACGTCCATTGTTTTAGACGCAAACGGATACATTTCGTGCTATTCGGCAATCAAGGAGTATTTCTATGATTTGGGGACTTCAACATGTATGGTCGTATAACCCGCCCTCGACGCACTGCCATCGACCACTAAGAGGGTTAGGAAGTTGGTAACGGTGGCGTCCTTTTCATTAGGGGTAACGCTCATAGCGTTAGGGCGCTTGCTGTCCGCAGTACAGCAACCTGAGAGTACCAGTCTGGGGACCTTAGGGCTCGGCAAAGCGTTTCGCTTAAAGCGGCGTGCTTATGGCGACGACTAGCGCTGCGCGAAAGGAAGAGCCCATGATAACCCAGTCTGTCAACCGGGTGGCCGCAAGCGCCTTGGAGAGGAGTAACTAAGTCCGTGCCTGGGCCTAAACCGACTTAAATTTGAGTAGACTCGTCTAACAGCGTCACCATAGGAAGAGCATGGCACCATACTTTAGTACCCTTCGCCAAAACTGCTTTGAGACGCGCCTAGCAGCGTTTGACGGGGCATTGGGCAGAGACATATTCATTTGAAGAGTGGCTCACACCACTCGCTCTGGGAGTCCATACATTTTGGTATGCAATCGCCGTGTCTAATCTTACTGCACTTGGGTCAAGTTCCTTTCGATATAGTGGGCACCAACTTCGATAGACTGATCGATACGGTATGATCTCAAACATACTATTTTATTTTTCTATAGAATTTATGTATTCTGCGAAGGGTGGTAAAACCATGGATTGATAGAATGTCTAATGGAAGACAATATATCTTTCAACAAGACGGCGCTCCCGCCCACATCAGCAACCATGTCCAGGATTGGCTGCGGGGCAACATGACGGCGTTCTGGGACGAGACGGTGTGGCCCCCTAGCAGTCCAGACTCGAATCCCCTGGACTTCTATGTATGGGGCGTTGTTGAGCAAGAGTCTAACAAGTCTCGACATGCAAACATAGAAGCGCTACGCAGAGGCATTGTCAAAGCGTTCAAGAATCTCAATCCGCTAACTTTGAAGAAGGCCTGTGGGCGCTTTCGCGCCAGAATTGAAAGTGTAATTGCTGCTGATGGTGGCTACATTGAATAAAAATGTTCGTTAGAGTGGCTCTAACGGCACGTAAAAACAATTGACCGAAATATCTGTTTTCATTTAGATACAAATTGCGAAACGGGCGATAACGTTTAGTGCGGAACTGAGTTAGACGAGGTGTACGGTGACTCTGCGCCATGTTTTGCCACTGTTTCCAACTGGATTAATGAGTTAAAAAGAGGTCGCAGGAGCACCGGGATGAACTACGTTCAAAACGCCCAAAAACGGCAACTGATTAGGAAAACGTGGAAAAGGTGCGGAAAATTGTTGCCGCAGATAAGCGAGTGAACATTAGGGAGATAGCGGAGGCCTTGGGGATCAGTTTGGGTAGTGTGCATTTCATCCTGCACGAAAACTTGAAGATGAAAGAGCTCAGAGAAAAATGGCTGCCGCATTTGCTCAACCAAGGCCAAAAAAACGCGCCTGTTTTCGCTTCACAGCGAAATTTGGCCAAGATGTCGAACAATCCGTCGGATTTTTGGCGCAGATTCATGACCGTCGATGAAAGCTGGGTCCATCACTACACTCCCGAGACCCAAGAAGCATCTTGCCAATGGTGTGCACCTGATGAAGGACCTCCGAAGAGGGTGCGGACAACGGCATTGACCGGAAAGGTGATGGCTACAGTTTTTTAAGACCAACGTAGAATAATGCTGGTCGACTACCTTGAGAGCGGTAAAACGATCACAGGAGAATATTAGGCAAGACTGTTAGACTGCCTTTAGCAAGAACTCATCGTGAAACGGCCCGCTTTGCAGAAGAAGGTTGTCCTGTTTCACCAGGACAATGCTCCTGCACACAAGTCCCGGCAAGCATCGGCAAAACTGGCCCAACTGAGGTTCGAACTTATTGAACAACCTTCCTATTCTCCAGACCTGGCCCCCTCTGATTATTTCCTCTTCGGACATTTGAAGAATAGTCTCGGTGGAAAGCGTTTTTCCAGCAATGAAGAGGGTAAGGCTGCTGTCAATGCCTATTTTAAGTCTAAAGACGCGAAATTCTACTTAAGAGGTATAAAAGCTCTGAAATCTTGGTGGGAAAAGTGTATTGAGCATCTCGGGGAGTATATCGAATAAGATAAATTTAAAAACATGATTTGGAAAATTCTTGGTTTTCATTCTAAGAACTTATTGAACTACCTGTATATATATATATATATATATATATATATATATATTTAGCACCACCTGGAATAGATTGAGCAATACGGTCTTTAGCGCGAAGGGTAGCCGAGTGGACAAAGGTCACCAGATCGGGCAGGCTCAAAGCACTCTTAGAGAAGAGAAGTTAAGTCTGCGCTTTAAAAAAAGAAAAGCAATAGGTTAAGGAGAGTCTTTGTAGTACCAAGTGTTAAGTCGTTTAGGTTATGAAACTCCAAGTTGTCTAGAAAAATCAGCTCTTCGCAAGAGATATGTCACTTTATAGAGTAAGAAAAAAGACCAGTGCAGGAAAAATCCGCGGCGTACCCCTAAAAGGTATACACTAGCGGAGAACACAGTGTAAAAACCTTCCACCAAAAAAATGAGGCCTTTTTATTTTTGCTTATAACGTAATAACTGATAAATGCAAACAATACTGTAGAAAACTCGTCTGCAAACGTGGGTCGGTAGCGTACTAAAAACCAGTCATGTTCCTATTATCGTATGCGATCGAGAACTGCATAAGTATAGCATCAAAGTCTCAGAGGAAGAAGTAGTTAGGGACCTTCTTAAAACTACCGAAGTTGTCCCTGCAGCTTTCCCGGGATGTCCCGTGTAACAATGTGCTGTAAAAGGTGCTTTGGTTCTCCTTGGCGCACAGAATATTGACAATAGTTTGGCAATAACCGCGCAGTTGTCATGTGACTTGATACCGTGTGCCGTTGTTGTTTGGCGCAATGTAGGCTATTTTAGCTTTTATGCCATTTGGGAGATCGGCTAAGCATAATACCTCACCGTGTCACAAATCACTCTCTGAGACAGCATTACTGCGTTTTAGCAAGAAATCCGGTTGATCCTTTCTAAACCCGTATTGTAGGGAGAAATGACCATGCTACTCTGCAAAGCATAGCAAGCGGGACTCTATACCTTTGGCGAGCGCGCTAGGTATATTAGTCCAGGGGAAGGCAGCCGCTGCAGAGTATTCCTGTGGATACGTTAGCTCGCGGAAACTTCTTAGCTAGTAGTTTTGAAACCAAGACCTGAGCACCATAATGGCCTGATGCCGTTCCGGTTTTCAGTTTTCTCGTCGACGCCGTTACCTCTTTCGAGGTTACCCCCTAGATAAAGTCCTCGGCCGCTCCCGCTTTACGTGAAACAGCACGCTCGGGGAAGAGCATGTCAATTGTCCGTTGTCGTTTATCAGGGGAGAAGGTTTGCTTTCCTTCTGATTCCCGACAGGCTGCGTATCAACTTACAGAACCGTGCCCATGGGTTATTTCCTAGCTCTATTAAAAACTCCCCCCAGCAGCATTATTTGCTCTCAACTGTACCTTTTCTCTAGGAAGCTAAAGGCGCTTAACGTTGCAGTATAGTTGTATGATGCGAGCCCAATTTGTGTTGTTGCGCATTGCTCTGGTAACGTTTTCTTTTGACCCAGATGCAGTGCTTGCGCATTAAAATGTTTGTCAGCCCAGTTTAAATCGCTCGATTATCTGCTTAGCATAACCTGGTAATAATTAGCACCGAAGGGCACGTACATAAGAGTGTTTCACCACTGAAGCTTTCTAATGCGTTTTTACCTGTACATGTAAATCGCTAGTGGCCGTCTCTACACATCTGAATTTATATTTGCAGGTTTAAGTGAAAGTAAAAATAAAGAAAAAAATACAATATGTCTGAAAGGAAGATTGTTCGGGATATGAATCCTTGCAAGAGAACATATATAGTATCACTGCTAAACGGGTATTTATTTGTTTGCTATTCGTTGCTATCTTGCTAATCGTTTGAGCGCAGCAGAGTGTGAGTCGCTATATATATATATATATATATATATATATACAGCAGCGGCAGATAAATCCGCACAACTTTTGGCGGGCTACCCTGCATAGACGGAATGCGTTAATTCAGTTCGGTTTGCGTGAGCAGACAGCCCACTCACAGTAGAGCAAAAACACATTGCCATCATGGACGACCGCCGCAACCTGGGTCCAGAACATAATCAAAGAACAACCGTTATCCAATTGCTTCGTGCCGGACATCGACCAGCTGAAATCATCAACATCACTGGAGTTAAAAGAAGAACGGTCTACGACATTGCCTGATGCTACAGAGATGTAGAAGAGACTAGGTGGTGCAACATCTGGAAGGAAGAATCACAACCGCCGACGAGAAGTGAGGACACTAGCCAAAAGTGATCAAAGTGATATGAGTGATCGTTCTATGCGTCGGATTATCAACGAAGAACTGCGCTACAAATCTTACACGCTCCGAGTCAGACAGATGTTGTCTCAGGCCGCGAAAAACAAGAGGATGACTTGCTGCCATCTCATCCTCACGTTTTTGAGACACGAAACGGCGGGACATCTTCGATTCTTCTCCGACAAAAAAATCTTTACCATTGACCAAAAGCATAATCCGAAAAATGACCGGTGGCTCGCAAAAGACCCTGAGGATGTACTAATCGTGCATAGAACCAAACATCCTGCCAGTGTGCACGTCCTAAGTGTTGTGTCGAATGAAGGAAACGCGAAGCCCCCACACTTTTTGACAGACACGAAACCGTAACAAAAGAAGTGTATTAATGTATTCTGCGAAGGGTGGTAAAACCATGGATTGATAGAGTGTCCAATGGAAGAAACTATATCTTTCAACAAGACGGCGCGCCCGCCCACACCAGCAACCATGTCCAGGATTGGCTGCGGGGCAACATGACGGCGTTCTGGGACAAGACGATGTGGCCCCCTAGCAGTCCAGACTCGAATCCCCTGGACTTTTATGTATGGGGCGTTGTTGACCAAGAGTCTAACAAGTCTCGACATGCAAACATAGAAGCGCTACGCAGAGACATTGTCAAATCGTTCAGGAATCTCAATCCGCTAACTTTGAAGAAGGCCTGTGGGCGCTTTTGAGCCAGAATTGAAAGTGTAATTGCTGCTGATGGTGGCTACATTAAATAAAAATGTTCGTTAGGATTCGCAGACAACAGTATTTTTATTCAATGATATATTGACCGTTTTGTCGATAACCTTCGCCCATCGCCTCGGTAGATCCATGATTCCTTTCTCCCAGAACGTCTTGTCCTTCTCGTCGAAATACTGAGTGAGGTGATTTTTTATAGCCTCCAAAGAATCAAATGTTGTGCCATCAAGGGAGTTCTGGAGAGACCTGAACAAGTGATAATCAGATGGTGCGAGGTCGGTACTATAAACTGGGTGCGGCAGCACATCCCAGTCAAACTCCGCCAATTTTTGCCGGGTGGCCAAACTTTTGTGTGGTGTCGCCTTATCATGTTGAAAAGTGACGCCCCACCTGTTTGACAATTCCGGGCGCTTCGTTGCTACTGCACCCTCCAAATCTTCGAGTTGTCTGCAGTAGATGACGGAGTTGATCGTCTGACCCATCGGAAGCAGCTCAAAATACACGACGCCCTTACAGTCCCACCAGCAGCACAACATAACCTTCTTCTGATGAATCTCGGGTTTAGGGATAGCTGCGGCCTGAGAACCTCTGGGGACCCAACTTCTTTTCTGTGGTACGTTTCTGTAGAGTATCCATTTTTCACCGCCGGTTATCAATCTCCTCAGAAATGGCTCATTCGAGTTCTTCCGGAGGAGTGCGTGACAGGTATCGACTCGCCCTTCAAGCTGCCTATCATTGAGGTCGTGTGGTAGCCAGATATTCCGCTTGCACGAGAAACTTGCATCATGGAGGCGATTCCAAACGGTTCCGTGGGAGACTCCCGTTACATCTTCAATTTCTTTTATGGTCAAACCTGGGTTCGAAGTAACCAGGCTTATGACTTCGTCGGTCTCCACAACATTGGGTCGTCCTGACCTCGGTTCATCTTCGGGATTGAAGTTTTTAGCTTTGAAATGGGCGAATCGCTTTTCGACTGTGGATTTGTGTACTGCGTTTTCGCCGTAGACTGCACATATCCTCCGGGTTGTTTGCGCTGCACTTATGCCTTCACGGTAGGAGAACAACATAATGTGTCGAAAATGCGTATTTCTGTCCTCCATTGCAAGCTGCCAATTCCGCAAACGAAATGGTAAAGTTGGAACCGGTATACCGTCGCGCCGCCACGGGTCTGCTCCTGAATGTAAACATCCAGCCGCACTCTCAGGCGGCCCTGCTGCAGAGCGCGGGAATTTCAAAAATGTGGTCCCAGAAAGCCGACGAACTTTTTGACTTACCTAATATATATATATATATATATATATATATATATATAAACCTGCTCCCACTGCGCTGTGTAAAAGTCTTATATCAAATGGTTTTGATATATGCTTTTTTCTACACTTCAGACGTGTGCTTTTGTTTATTTAAAAGAATACAAAAAAATTGCAAATGTGGAAATTCTTCTTTTAAGATGGTAAATTATTTTAACAAATTATACGCGAAGCGCGTGCACCATGTTTTCAGTAAAGTATCGTACGCGCACCCGGTACGGCAATTTGATGCAGCAAAAGTATAGAAGGCTTGCACTACAACAAAGCAAAATAAATTGCGGTTGTTTTCTTTACTTAGTGTATGTTTTTGTGTATACATTTTTTGTAAAAAAGAAATCATGCTCGTTGAATGCGTATCACTGGCCACTGATGAGGAGATGCAATGGACCGTGATGCCGGTCCTCCAGCTAAAGGGGGCTTCTAGGGCTCAACCCTATAGAAACTACGGGCTCCTCTAATCATCCGGAAAATACAACGGTCTCGAAACTGGCTAAACTTCTTCTTCTTACGAGACACTCATTAGTCATATTTGGTGTATGTACGCCCTCAAAATGTTTTTTAATCTTGACGCTTGCATACACCGAAATTAATTTGATTATTTTCCTGCATTCATACTCGATTGTCAAGATATCACCAAAAAACAAGATGTATACCTACTTGAATAATTCGGATCTTGGATTGAATTAAACTCTAGACCAAGTTTCACTTGTTTTTGTCAGTACCATTACTGGTATACACTTGCGCGTATGTAGCAAACTCAAAGAACTGCTTCAAAGCTTGATGCCCTCTTCAAACCTTGATGTAGTTGGTCGCCTCCGACGTCATCTAAGGCAGCTACTATCTTCCCATTGTTCCGCCATAGCATACATCCAATTTGCGAAAACATCCAGCTGCTTGGAGTGGAACTCTGGCAAAATTCACGGCTGGCTTGAGTGAACAGTCGCCAAATTTCCTCAGCAATTGCCATGAACATTTCCTATTTGGCACAGCTAGGCTTTTCGCTCCGACTACAGTCCTCGCAACCAGACCCTTGCCAAAGGCAGTCAAGGAAGTGCCCGCTCTCCGGAGAAGTTGCGATTTTGTCTCTACCACATCCGGGCTAAAAGTCGATATAGGCTTTTTATATGGCCCGTATACTGTAAGGACAAGACAAATAGGTGAAGGAACAACAGGAATGCCTTCTTCCTACCTTGTTAAAGATGTATGTGTAAGGCATTTCCACGTGCTTTTATGGGTGCATTATTGTATGTTTCATTTTAGCCTTAGTTTGTGCCTTCTATCTGCTGAACAACGGATGCAATATCCCGTGTCGCCCATATGCAAAGCTCTTGCAACGTCTTTCGGTTGGAAGTCGCTCAAAAATATTCTGCCAAAAATGCTAATTTTATTTAATATATTTTTAACCATTTTGGCCCTTACCTTTAGGTTTTGGCAGTTATGACACTATGCAGTTTTCACGCGGCCAACTGTAAGCGACGGAAATATCACAGGCAAACACTTTTATCTGCTAACATTCTACATACGAGATAACGTTTAGATGACACTCCTAGAAATCGTCAACATATATATTATAAGCATTGTTTAGCAAAAGTGTAATTCGAGCAAACATGAGTATTTTAGGCCACTTCGGTGGCAACATTAGATATGGCCAGGAGGTAGGTGGCTGAACCGTTATCTTATTAACCTGCAGTACTTGAACAAATAAGCACTAATGATAGTATACATGTTGTGTCTATGCCACAAAAACATTTACCTTACTTTCGGGCTCCAGATGTTAATGCTATCGGGGTAATAAAAACTGTTAAAATACGTTAATCCGTATGTCTTCCTCTAATTCGAGGTATGTCTGTTTTGGTATATATATATATATATATATATATATTCGGTAAATATCGATATTTAGCATTACGGTCCTATCCGGCTTTTTTAAAACTACCATTTGAATACAGTACGTGAGATCAAACGGCATTATGTGGCTAATTTATCTGTTAGCTATTGTTGGGATTTACATCGATTTGAAACTTACGGTTCCATTGTTGAGCTGTTCCGAAATTGACCTGCGCAATAAAGGACATGGCTGCCTGCAAGCTTGAAGACAATGTGTGAAATGCTTTATATTGAAACCCTGATAAAGATAATATAGATCTTAAAGTTGAAGTCGCCTTATTGCGAAGCAAATGGTCAATTCTGACGAGAAATATGCCACACAAAAAGATTTTTTCAACATTGGTGGGTGTAACGCGTATGAACCGTATAGAGGGTTCTTCCCCGCAAGCCATTATCTGCAATGTTAAAAACGGCCTAGTGTCTTTACCGCGAAAATTCGTTGCATGGCCGTCGACTGCACGAAAGTGAGCCGTTCTATGTTAGTCGATCACGCGTTGTATCGCAATATTATCGCATGTGATCTTACAACGCTGACATAAAAGCTTAATAAATTCACTGCGAGCTCCTTCGCCATATCACTGACAAAGCTCGGAAACCCTATTGATTTGCGGTAAAGCAACTTTTAAACTAAAAAAAGCGTTACATAGCTTAACATAGAATTTAGGATCTACATGAACGAAAATAATCCAGGTGCTAAATTGCATGTCACTTAGGAACTCATGACTGGGGGAGTCATGAGTCACCTAAATATACTTCTTCCCGTAAGATTCTCTAATGGAGAATCCAGAAAGACTCTCTAATGAGGAATCCAGAAAGACCATCCAATGGATGCATCCAGAAAGACTATCGAATAGAGAAGTCGGAATTTCCAGCAACGGTACTGCGGTCAATACAGTTTCCACTCTACATATTCAGAATGTATTTGCTAAGCTAAGCGGGTAGCTCAGTAGGATTGGTGGATGTGTTGCTGCCGATACTGACTTGGGTCATCATGGTAGGAACGGTCTGACATATATCCAGCTATGGCTAGCTTCCCACTAATCAAAGTGCTGCGACATCTGCTAACACCACACACAGCAAATTCCTAGTCCCCTACCGCATCCTAATGTCGCTCTCAGTCGGATTCCATCACGCGTCGCCGAGATTGCTTTGCGTTGAGCCCTATGATATTCAGATGTGTACCAAGGATAATTTTGGAGATTATGTTGGGACTCTGCTTGTTAACGTTATGGAGGGAGGTTTATCCACGTTATACGATATGTGTTTGTTACTCGCCCCAGCTGCGTTATCAATCTCGACAGAAAGACACGTGGGCAGTCGTTAACGTTCGTCGTGAGGTTGAACCCACGCCAATTTTCTCTTGGGGGCAAGCTGACGGCTTTGCCCTATTTGCAGCCAGGGCCCCGCACATGTTCAGACATTCAGGCCTGGCGACGAAGCCGCTCAGAGGAAACTCGTTAGAGGAGAGGTTATTTTAGCTGCGGCTTGTACTTTGTTGTCGACTGACATGTTTGCGTTCTCATTGGTGGAGACAAAACACTCCCGCTTAAAAAACGTCTATCTACACCTACTGTTACCAGCTATTCACGAGAGGTATTTGCTCCTCTACTCGCCTTATCCTCCGACGCTCAGCGGGCTGATGGGACACACAGCTCCCGGCGATTCAGCAACTGGTGACATTCGGGTGCTGCTCTAAGAGCGGGGCGGAAGCTACTTTACGCGGCCTCCATGAATATTTAACGCTATACGAGCAATACTCTAATTTGAGAGAGTTCAGAGCGTAAACGGACTCCGTAAGTTGTAAATACGAATTAGACGCCGCAGCACAAAATAATTTTAACTTACTGTTCCTTCTTGAAACTTATTTTCCTTATGATTCCAGTAATACACATGTGCGCCTAGGAACCGCGTGATCTGCTGATTGCAAAATGTGATTTAAGAAATCCAACTTAGGAAAATTCGTAAGGTGTTTCTAACTGTACCAAAGGACAAACTATTTGAGATGTACCGTTTCGCAAACCAATCCCACACCAATAATGCAAGCGATCCGCTCTCAGCTGTCCTCCGCCAGTTGTTTTTGTTGTTGAAATGTTTATAGCATCTGGCATTCTGCACTATTGTCGTCTGCGGTGGGGTGGAGAGAGGAAGGGTCTAGACGCCACAATGGGATGCAAGACGGTCGTGCTACAAGCGAGACAGGAAGGGCTGGCGAGGTGCCAAAGAGACATAAGCCTTTCGAACACTCAGATGTTACAAACATTCTGCATTTGAACTCGTTGAGCTTTCGGGCAGGTAATTTATAGAAATACACCTTTCTTTGTATACCTCTTTGAATGCCGAACGAGCTAACGACTAGAAGGCTATTGCTTAAAACCAGATTTTGAATTCGGATTCCAGCCACTCGATAAGATTTATCAATGCAGGCAAAACGGAGCCATTTAACAATTCCATTTATTCACACATTTCACAATTCAATTTATTCACACCAGACAGCTGATCCGCAAAGTCGACATTTTGTTAAACCTGTCGTCCGGCGTTAGCAGGTCATGGTCATTTTTAAACAACATCTAAATTTTGACATACAACGTGAAAACGCTGTCTCTGTTTGGAGCACACTTCTGAAGGGTTTGGGGCTGCCTGTTCCTAAATGAAACGAACACGTGATTGTGACAATACGCATTGGCTTAGGTAATCCTTCGTGATATGTGCACCAACAAACTAAACCTATTTAATAATTTATTCATATATAAAGCAGCAGTAATATTTTGTTTCGGGTATATTTGTTAAATATAAGAAGCAACTTTGCCAATATCGAGCGCATTGGCAGCTCGTTATGGCCTTCTCAGAGCCTTTTTCACAGCCAACGTTGGGCGCGCTTGTCTTCGCGCAAGCCAGGATAAGAAACCATCAGCGAGGAGGAATATCAAGAGGCTATTGATAAGTCCCTACAGTCAGCGAACAGCCCGGACGCTTGCGAGTTCGAATAAATAATATATTTTTGGACGTATTCCTTTTTTGTTGCCTGTACAATCGCAATGATGTTTTTCTCTTTATAGCCTCTCTCCTCTTTTTTCGGCTGTTTTGTTCATTTTCTTCTTCACATCTTTGGTTATCTGTTTAATTGTTATCACCTCGTGTTCTTCAAAATCCATCGTATTGCACTTAAATTTGCGTTTAAGAAACTTTAGCCGTCTATCCCATTTGCTTGTATTTTGTTCGCTTTGTTTCGCTGTGAGCAGTTCAGCCGCCCAGTTTTGTTCTTCCTCACTTGCAGCTATGTTTTTTAGACGGCTTACATACGATGTAATAGCTTGTGCTTCCCTTGCCCAGAAGCTGGAGACTCCGAATTCCCCTTCGATAAATTGTGCTGCACATGTATACCTACATTGCATTGCATGTCGGCCAACTGCACTTTGTATTGTGACCAGTCTGTTTACCATGCTTGCGTCTAAACTCACAATAGCGTTAGAGTATGTCACTGTTGGCACAAACATGCTTTTCCAAAGCTCTTTAGCCACCATGAATCTATTGCAACTCCACAAAGCCTTTTTTCTTACAATATTTTGTCCATTTTCAGCTCGTTCTTTTCTTATTGCACGCTCAGCTTTAAAATATCTGGACTGTTTTTTTATAACCCCCAAGTACTTTTATGCGGTTTTATATTCCATTTACTCTCCCTGTATCGGTAGCAGCATCTCTCTGGTATCCCCGGAAAGTGTTACATTTGCACATTTCTTTTCGTTGAATTCCTGTCCAATCTTTTTCGCCGTTTCTCCGCATATTGTTAACATTTTTTGCATTTGGTCAACACCTTCCGCTAAAATCACCACGTCGTCTGCAAACAACAGGACACACGAACGGAGGGATACTATATCATCACCTCTAGCGTATACGATATAAAACCATGATTTGATTCGTACACCTGTCGTGTAATTTCCTCAAAGTACAGTAAAAATAGTGACACAGAGCAAGGACATCCTTGTCAAAGTCCTATTCTTAATCTATAGAAATCAGATGAGTTCACCCCGATTTTTGCAAAGATGTAGCTCCTCGCATATATTTATTTAAATATACTGACCCATTCCTGTCCTAATCTACCTTCTATAATCTTGTTTCAAAGAGAGTTTCTATCGACCGTATCATAGGTCCGTCGGATATCTAGGAATGTTGCAACTAAGTTCTCTTTTCTAGATCTGGCCCAATAGATACTTTCCGTTAGTACGAAAAGACTATCCTCTATTCTCCTGCCTATTCTAAAACCACTCTGCCATGGTTCTATTAGTTTCATCTCTTCCAGTTCGTCCTGTAGCCTGTCTCTAAGAATGGCAGCAAATATCCTGTACACAACGCTTGTTACCGTTATTGGTCTGCGATTGGACAGCTTTGTGTTTTCCGCCCCTGGCTTTGGTATGAAGGCGACTCTTCCTGCTAACCCTTTTGAAGGATCTCTTCTCCAGCAAGAATCTTGTTGAATTCACCCGCCAGGTATTCGTACATTAGCGTACCAATATTCTTAATAAATTTTTACGATACCCCATCCACTTCACACGCAGTTTTGTCGTCTTTTGATCTAATAACCTGTTCGATCTCTTCTTTACTTGACCTCCAGTCAATATCCGCTCTTCTTACATGTGTTTGTTGATCTTGTAGTTCATATATTTCAACATAAAACATAGTATTTAGTGCCTCATTTATCCCTTGTTGTGTGTATTCTTTTCCTCTTCTCTTTCGTTATTTCCAGCTATTTCATCCTGTATGTATCCCTATGTATTCCCAGAAACTTATCATTCTCTTCCCTGCGCTATTGTTTGTTATGTTTTTTAAATCTTTACGTTTGTCTAGTCTTATGGCGTTGGCTATATCCTAGCTTAGTTTAATTTTTACTTCCATGTATTCCCTCCACAGCTTATCTGCTTGCTCCATGTCGTCTTGGCGTACCGCCTTTCGATGTTGTCTGGACAGGTGTCTTCTTAGTTGCAAACTTCTATTAAAACCTTCATTCCACCAGGAGTTGATCGTATGGAGTGGTGCCAAAACTGCCAATTGAGTTATCTAGAATTTGCTTTGCCATTCTAATACTCTTTTCATACGTTAGTACAACCCCAGTTTCCCTCCACTGTTCTAGCCCTTTTGCAAACTTTCTCTTGTCTATTATTTTTGTAGTTTTGTTCTGTTTTCTCTTTAATTTCGGGCGCCTATTCTGACCGCTAATAGTTATAAAAATGTGGTCGCTCCCCATATTGTGTTGTTTATCTTCGTTAATACACATGTTTACAATCCAGTTTTCGGCTCTTTGGTTGACCAGTACATACTTGACTGTTGACTTCTTTTTTTGCCTCTGGATAGGTAAACGTTCCCTCGCATTTCACACTTAGGTTCATATTCTTTAAGCTTGTTTGGCTACACAGGTTTTCTAAATCCCTAGCGGCCTCATCGGTATTTTTAATAAAGTAAAACAGGTGCCCATTGAAATCCCTATAGTTATGGCCTTTATGTTCTCTTTAACAAGCTTCTTAATTGTTTCATAGAATATCTTGTCTTTGTTTTCTGTATTGCTGGGTGGCCTGTATCCAACTATAATTTTTAAACAGCCTGACCGTTTCCCTACTTCCACTGCTATTAGGTCGCTTCCATCACTTGCCTCAACAACCTCTACATGGTGACTTTTCTACTTGAAGCAAGTGTGTATCAGTCACAGCTAACACATCCAGACTAATCTCGTTTATTATTCTGTATAACATCTCCCATTTTTCTTGTTTTCGTCCTCCTTGTATATTTAAATATCCATATTTTAGATTTTGTCGGTCGTTCAACCTTGTTCTTCTTCCTCTTTACGTTCCTTCTTCATTATATGGTTAAGGAGATTAATGGTTGCTTAAATATTATTATTAAGTTTTGCTTATTCTACATGCGCATTGCAGTTTTTGCAGGTGTATACTTTTGTCTTATAAAGATACGGTTTTCAAAGAGGTGAGCAAGAGATAAAAATGACAAGGCTGGAGATTGGAATCATCGCACGTAAACGTCGCGACTCTTAAAAACAAATAAACGAAAAATACTAGTTAATATATATATATATATATAACAAAAGATATATTTGAGGTGCAGGAAGGCGTGCACAATATATGTATATATATATATAGTTTTGACACGTTTTAAAATTTGTACTATATTCTCTTTTAAAACAGTGATCGCGTTCTGACTAGTTAAGGCGCACAGTTTTTTGTTTAATTTTTATTTAAATTTGAACAATTCCGCTACACTTTTGTAACAAACAAGCACACATTGTATATATATGTATATATATATATATATATATATATATATATATATATATATATATATATATATATATATATATATATATATAAGCTACCCAAAGAGTTCCAGGACTGTTTGGCTGGACTGAGCAAATGATTAGAGCTGGATTCCTTTGATTTGCTTCGATCGAAAGCACAATATACCCTTAGTGGACGTCCCAAACTCAAACGGAATATCTAAACATTTTAGCGCTATTAACTAAAGGAGCTCGTCTCGGGAGACAAGACGGCCAGATCAATCAGTGAACAGTGAACCCGAACTTTCAACTGGTTTAGTCGATTTCGTAATGGGCGGATAGACATTAAGGACGATCCAGGATCTGGCCGGCCGTGAACGTTAGTCACATCCAAGACAGTTGAGGAAAGTAAATCTAATGTGAAGACCTCCGGACTATATTAGGACTATAAACGAATTCTTTGCCGACAAGATTGTACGGCTACAAGGGAGTAGTTTTAAGGAGATCGCATGGCTTTAGACTTTCTACTATACCAACGAAACACCCCACTCCTCGCTTTTTGCATGCGAGACTACATGCGGAAAACGAAACGTCTGTTTCACTCCTTGTTTCTTTAGATTATAGTCTGTTTCGCCTACTTCAACAATCACTGAAAGAAGAAAAAAAGCAAAAGTTGGGAGTATAGTAAAATCCACCATGCAAAATCAGAAATTCAGGAAGGACACACGTTTTTTTTTCATTGCGAAAACAACGTTGAACGAATGTTATAATGATTTTGTGCATATATTATTGACTGATGTGATATTGCATGTGTACATTATAATTCTGTATTTGCCTTAATAGTAGAAAATTACTTTCTGACTCACCATATATGTTTATATAAATGTATCGGGTGTCTAAATGGAACGAAGCGGAAGTGCGCTCGTAGGCCAATAGAATACATCATGAGCGTACTGAACTGGAACTAATCACATTAGTGCGAACCTAGAACTAGTTAACATTGTCGGGATTGTATCCTCCAGTGGATATGTTGAGGTTTCATCGTGTAGTAATATCGCCGCTACTGGCGCCAATGAAAACGCTTGCAGCCTCATAATGGTCGTTTTCAATTGGCGCCAAAAAAAGGGGCCAGATGTATACGAAACAACAAGGGATGCCCTACTAAGTGAAGGCAGTATACGAAGTAAAAGGTCGTGCTGTAAACAGTAGGTGCTAATGTAGCACAGTATCATTCCACATAAGTATAAACAGTACCACTATAAATTAAGTAGTTTTACTAAGTGCGATATTCTAGGAAAAACCGCCAATTTCTAGATAACCCCAGCGAAAATAACCGGGGTCTGGGGAGTCGAGGGGAGAGGCTGGAGATACACGGGGGATAGGAAGAGAAGACGGCGGGCCAAAGAACAGGAAACATCTCTCAGGCGGATGCGAAACTGTCGGAGGCAAAGAATAGTGTAGCTTTTAGTTTATCGGGAAGGAAGGATATTGCAATGGCAGCCCGGGTCTAAGTGTTGAACAGACAGGGTAGCAGACCCGCGCGGGGATGGTCATCGACACGGGCGGTTACTCGGTACAGTTTCCGCGGAGACGAGAAGGAGGCCGGCTGCTGACGACACGCCGTCGACAGACACTCAAGAAGCTGGAAACGCCGGTGAAGGAAGCGACCGAGTTGGCAGAAGGTAAGAAGTCCCCGCTAGACATCCCCCTTGAGAGCCGCACGACGCGAACCCTCCGTGCTCTGTTTGGCAGGGGAACTAGCAAAGAGAAGCTACTAAATGTGTGCTTCAGGGCCTTTCCCAGGGGAGAAAAAGACCCCAACACACGCTTGTCGGTGCAGGTTAACCGCGACAATCAGGGTGAAGGTTACGAAGGGGAAGTTTTGAAACACGTAAGAGTCCAATAGAATTGCGGAAAACAATAACCCACGATCCGCCTTTGTTCGATTAGTTCCACCGCCTTTTTAGGCACACCCACATAACAGTAGGCAAACATTTGTAGAACGCGGGGCTGCTTCGCAGCGAAACGTTTTTCAATATTTTTGTTTAACTCAGCACTTTTATTATCGGCGCCGTGTCTATCTTCGACAATTCTGTATGTTGATATTCGTCTCGTCGAATAAGCCCTTCGAGGTTTCGATTTTCCAAACCGTTCTCATAATTACAAAACGAAGAATAGGCAGAAAAAGAAAATAGGATGGGTATTGATATACCGCTGTTTATCAAATCTATATGTTTAATATCCACTTCGTCACTGTGGTTGATACTTACTACTTGTATTTATTTGTACAAGCGTTAATTGCATAAGGAATCTCCATGTAAGAGAGTGCTCCACGACGAGTCCTGGCTTTATCACCTTGCCATCATCATGCATTCATGTATTAAAGACTATGATGACTGCTGTAAAATATATACTTGAGCAGATAACATCGCAGGAACCTTGCTTGAAGATAACGACTTCCACGTCATTCGCGCTGGTGAATAGTTTAGATGATGCTGGAGTTATGAGTTTTTCTCTCGTGGTGCAGGTCATCCGATGTCTCCTCTAGATGACTTTTTCGAGTTGGGATCCGTGGGGCACAGCTGGTCATGGTGTGCAGGCTCGCGGTGGTCAAATATGTAAGCACAAATGGGATTTGCATGCCCCTGCTTGGGCGTCCACCAAACAAATACCTCGTTGATGAGCTCGAAACACGCCACGGCGTTATGGTTAATGCTCGCGTTTTCGGTTATTAGAGCACTTATTAAAAAAATGGTATACTAGAAGGTTTTTGTGTGAGTTGACGTTAAGAACGCCAATCGTTTAGCCTTGAAGGCAGCTCAAACGCGCGCTTCCCAGAAACGTGTCTTGCACTCCGCCCACCCATTTCTGATGTTTCGAAGGCAGAATCATTCACGTCTTTTAGTTTACTTACGTTGAGTTGAATCGACAGCTTGAAATCTACAGTGATTGTAATAATATTTGGTGTTGTACCACTGACATCTTGTAGGCGGGAGTTTTTGTCTTGTCTGATGGATGCTACGTTGCCAAAAACTTGCTTTACCAATCATAAGGGGCTATACGCATAGGCATACTGCAGAATAATTCCATCGCAAATGTGACTACATGTGTAAAGTCACCTTACCTGCTTCCGTAAGACTGCAGATTTTCACAGCTCTATTTGTCAATATATTGAACAGCTCCGTGCAGTACGATGTAGACCGGAGAAGATGAAGATGCCACATTTTAACCCGCGGCATTACTCCACGATCTAATGTACTGCTGCTGGCTAACCAAACTCTTGCCTTTACGTTTTTAATTTGATTAGCTATGCTTGTTTGTTTTTAGAAGATGTGCTCTTAGATGCTCGTGATCATTTTTAACTTCTTGGTGACATGACTGATTTGAGCCGTTGGTTAATGAGTCACTTGATGACGATTGATTTACAGTTCGATGGTTACGCAGTTGACTTTTGTGGTTAAGTTTGGAAGATTTCGTCGACGTCTTTATGGTTTGTACCCACTATACAGATGCTACTAACGACGAGACAGCGAGTAGCGCATCTTTTGTTTCAGGTAGACTTAAATTCCAGAGTTTTTTGGTCTGTATACAAGAAGTTGTGTTTTTCCGGACGTTGTGATTCGAGTCGTGAGTCGACTTTTATGGAGCTCTGTGAAAAGCTGTGAGTTGGTGGTTTTTCTAAACTCGTCCAGTGCTGTTTTTTTGTTGACGTTGTTAGATAACTTGAAGGAAAAATTGAGACACTTCGTTTTACATAAGCCGGCAAATCTGTTATCGTCGCTGAGAAAGCCGAAAACAGAGCGACATTGCTGAGTTTAATCTCAGTCGGAGGTATTCGGGTTCAGTCTAAAGTGAGCGGCCAAATTTCAGCAGCAAGTGGAAACTCTGCTTTGTGCATCAGTCACTCAGCGATACCACTACTGTTAATGCCTTGGGATCACGAGATGTCACTGAGGCCTTTCGAGTCAAAGCGAAGAACCTCCGAACTGGCCTAGTTATGGCTACCGACTAAGTCATTTTAACTTTTGCTGGAATTGATTTTCCGACAAAAGTTTGTCTGAGCACGTAACTTAAAACAGACGGGGTGATGTTCTATAGGAAGTCTTAAAACACACGGAGTAATGCTCTATGGGGAGCCAGTGCTACCCAGGGTTACAGCTTAGAACACATCGGACTGCTCCTGGACGGCACTTTGTTGTCGCCGCTGTGGTTCCACAAGCCGTATTCGGAAAGACTGCAATCAAGCGGCAAAGTGTTGCTTATGTATGTCAAACCAAGAAGCCACATACGGCAGTGTCCGCATCGACTTCGCCGTATGGAGCAGCTAAAGCAGTCAGCAATGCGAGTCATGCATAGAATGCCCGAGGCTATACCAATCAAGATCTGTGCAAGTATTGCTAATATTCAGCCGTCATCCTCGTCTTCAAAAAGGTCTCTTTCTGCTTTTGTTCAGAACGGGGTAAAAGTACCCGTAGAGACACCTAAGGCTCAGCCCCCTGCAGTCACCAATGACGTACCCCAAACTAACAGCATTGAAAAGGTGGTGCAATGTGTCACGGAGAAGCTACTACAAATTGTAACCGACGTCATAGTAAGACAAACTTGAGTACCAACTTAAGGAGCACTTCCATGCTCTTCCCAGTTTGTCCATTCAAGCGGCACCGTCCATGGCTTCTGTCGACGACTCTGAAGTTTCTTCAAACGATTTTCGCAAAGAGCTGGCACTGGCTCTTCGCTCAACACTCGAGTCGAGTATGGTGGAGCAACCACAGCTGGCTGCTCCACAAACAAGCCGCAGCTGTGAACGATGCTGGACAATATTATACAACGCTCCGCATCGTTGCTGGCCTGCGAGTAGGGGTGGCCGTGTGTACTCCTCATACTTGATTCCTTTGCAACACACCGGTGGCGCCGACGGGAAAGCATGGAGACAGCTGTTCTAGGAGCTGCAATGTGCTAACGTGTCTTGCAGATAGGAGCCAGTCAAACTGGCAGCGGACTAAGTTCTATGGCCAGACAGAATAACCTTGACGCCGTGGTCCTCCAGAAGGGTCCTTGTGTGGAACGCAACCGTGTGGGACACGCTGGTGCTGCTTTACAGTAGTCGACCTTCGAGATCAGCAGGCACTGCCCACTTAGCGGAGCAGCAAAAAAGTCTGAAGTACTGTGAGTTAGAGGCAATTTTGATAATACGGCCAGTTGCGGTAGAAATAATAGGGGCCAGCGAGAAATCTACAGTAAGATTTCTGAGAGAAATTGTGAAAAAGCCAAAAGTTAGAATGGTGAGAAGAGTGCAGGGGAATTTTTACTGCGAGAAAGACCAACTGAGGTGCAACGTCAACTAGAGCCGCGGTGCTAGGCTCGCTGCCCTCAGGCACTGGTTTACCGGGGTTGATCTGATTGTGTGCTAAAAATGTGTTTTTTAATGTGTACATAACTATTTATTATCCCGCAAAAAATAAGGGCTTTTGTACAATGTTGTGACAAAATGGCACAAGCAGTTGGTGGCGATGTGCTCTAGGCAGCTAATAGGACGCTAGTCATGGTTATCATCTACCAGTAGCCGGTTCAACCTTCGGTGTTGACGAAATCTTCTTTGAGGGAGGCTCATTAAGAATATATGATAAACAACCACACCTCTGAGAGTTAGCGCCCATGCTGCCGCAAGGTCTGTTGGGGGAAGCCTAAATATCTTAACATGTCCGCGCATGCTGCTGCTGCTCTAAGCATCCTTAATTTAAAATGATAGCATGTGTATTTAGGTATACATGTCAACCGAATATTAAACCCATCCTTCTTCAACAACGGCGTTTGGTTGTAGTAAGTGCGAGCAGTGACATTGACTGGTTTTGAGACAAACGCTAGGTTGACCTCCATGCTGATGATGCCCAGTGATGAGTATGGTGGACTTGAAAGGCGGTGGACAGTCTAATAGGTTAGATACATCCAGGCTAAATTGTGAACTGCTTGACAAGGAGGCAACAGTACATCGGCGGGTTAATGCACTGATGGCTCATGACGGTATTTTGAGATTGACCGAGAGCCAAGCCACAGCGTGCAGAGCGCGCCATCTGGAGCGGTATCGTCTGCTGGCTTCACTTCTAGCTCTAGAACATCGCATTCCTGTTTGTAATTTGTAACTCTAAGCCACTTGTTAGCGTTTTCGATAGCCAGCACAACTGCATACTAGGTAAGTCATGGTTACAAGTTAACAACTTCTAAGAAGTGCAGGAAATACTCAAGAATCATTGCTCAGCGCGAGTTTTGTCTGCTGTCGTTACAAACGATGAGAAATCCAGGTTTTTTAAACATTAGTCTAATCAGCGTGTAGACACACTAAACGTCTGCACTATACTTCTGCAAAAATAGTTTTTTTGTTTCTACTCTAGAGCTCGGAGTAAGCCAGACGCATTAAAAATGTGAAATCCTTCCTAAGCATTGAGAATAGTTTCTTTAAAATTAAAGCGATGAACTGACATTTTGATGATTTTGTAAGATTGATTTTCTTATTGATTTTATAACGTAAGAATGTACATGTATTATACATATTGGTAAATGTCGTTCCAAGGCGCCGTGGAACGGTAGATTACAATTTAAAATGAACGTTACACCGAAAAGTAAATACAGCCAAGCGGGGGAAAGCTACAAAACACAGCTCTGTGAAACATGGTAATTTCCAGTCACGAAATACAACTTGATTTGTTTGACGAACTCAAACGTTATCGAGGAAGGATTTGTAAGAGTGTCCAGTTCAGTGTGTGAACCGAAGTACGTAAGCACTGTAGCACCAAGGTACAGTAATGAAGGCAGCGTAAGCCCTCATCGTACACTTTGGAAGAGCTTCCTGTCTGCGCGGGGCATTTGCTTGCATATCCAGCATTCGACTTCGCTTCCGGCAGCGACTCGCGTCAACACTGGGTGTCTCTACCACGCCTATGCAGTAATTTGGTTCGGCGCATGCAACGCCACTTGCACGCGCCTTTTCGGGGACCCAGGGGAAATCTTTCTCTCTCGACCGACCGCCAAAGATCCCAGTGGGCAACACATTCGAGCCTGCTCGCTACAAAGCTCAAATCAACACACATCGCCTGATTGCGCGCACCAAAATGATGCACGCGCCGTCTCACCCTCTATCGCTAAATGAATATGTATATACTCGTACATACATATAGGTGTTATCTTATGCTGTCGCCATAAGCGTCCCTTATATAAAAGGGCGACATGTGTATTTACGAATCCGTATTGAGCAAATAATATATTAGTCAATCAATACAATTCCAGGCATAGAATTATATGAAATGCATTCGTCTTTGAACGAGAATTGTTTTTATTATGCTATAACTATTTTTAGACACATTTTATTTAAATATAAAACATGTAAATTATAACGCAAGATTCTAGTCGTCTTGCAAAGTTGATTTAATTAACGTTTAAATGGTCTTAGGTAAATTTAAGATGCGCGCGACTATTGTGGGTACAAAGTATATCTAAAGACAAGTGTGGACGGGTGATGCGATTGTTGTGCCAAGTGTGTATATATAATAATATATATATATATGTATATATATGTAATATATATATATATTATATATAGATGATGTATAACATATATAGTATATATATTATGTATAATTACTATATTATTATGTATATATATATATATCTCTGTATTCTATATATCTCTTTGCCATATATTATTATATTGTTGTCCTATATGGTGTGTCTATATTATATATATATAAAATATATACAGGTGTCCCTATTTGTGTGGCCAAAACGCTAGGATATGGTACTCGGTGAGAAATAATTTTTGCAATGGGTGGAAGCCGGGACGTTTTAGGGTGAAGTGAATTTATAAAGCATATTCTGTCTTTTTTCTCCTACATAGGTGTTGCAAAATCTCGTTTGCGGGAGAACCAGTCAACGCACAAAGGAACCGATCATACCGACGTGTTTGGCGGAACATTCTACACAATAAAGTATACATTACTAGCTTGCGTAGCAAAAAGCGAATAGCCAGATTAAGGAAAGTCATAAAAAGTCAAAATGTTACGTTAACGCTTTTTTGTGCAACATCGTATTTTTTTCCATTACGACCGAAAATGTACGTTCAAAAGACTACTCTCAGGCAATAGCAAATTTTTTGCCCACTACATTCGTACCAAAGTGATGGTGCTGCGTTACGTAGTTGCCAAGTAACCAAGCTTTTTCGATAGCCATATCGAAAGCGAAGGCATGCATATTTCCATAGGGCGTATCTGAAAGTTAGGTACATATTTTGAGGTTTGGTAGAACTTAACAAGAGAATAAATTTTCCTAGTGGAAGGAGGGGGCGGAAACGCCTTGGCAAATTTTTACGGTTCTGAACGTGAAAACTTGCACGTAAAACATAACAACTATGACTGTCGAAAAAGCTTAGTGACTTGACAACTACATAACGCAGCACCATCACCTTGATACGAAAATGATGGGCATTAAATCTGATATTGCCTGAGAGTAGTCTTTTGGACGTGCATTTTTGGTCGTAATGGAAAAAATTACGATGTTGCACAAAAAAGCGTTAACGTAACATTTTGACTTTTTATGACTTTCCTTAATCTGGCTATTCGCTTTTTGCTACGCAAGCTAGTAATTTATACTTTATTGTGCAGAATTTTCCACCAAACACGCCGGTATGATCGGTTCCTTTGTGCGTTGACTGGTTCTCCCGCAAACGTAGATTTTGTACAACTATGTAGGAGAAAAAAGACAGAATAACTGCTTTTATAAATTTCATCCTCGTGGATGTATGCAGGCGGACGTTTTCATGGTGGAAAACGACGCCTCTGCGACTATACAGTTTGTAGGTATTGTTCATAAAATGTGTACGATTACATAGCGCTTTTAGAAGACAGCCTGCTTTAACTGATCGAGTAACTGGCAGTACAATTCACTGCTAATTAGTCAGCGGTTAGCGTTCAACTCTTGACGCTAAGATCGAGTAGGTCTTTCATGGCCGGCACATATGCACGCTGCATCACACGGAAGACGACGTCGTTTAGCACATAGTGTCATGGGTTGCAAGCGGCGCTGTATCGGTACGATAAAGCGTGTTCCCCTGCTATCGTTACGAGGAATCGACACTAGGTTGCAAAGATGAGCGGCACAGACGGTCTCCCTCAGCCGGGGACCAAACAAGATGTGGAGTTTGTTACTGTCCACAATCGTATCTAGTTGTTGCGCGAAATAGACCTGTAACCACGGATCGAAGCAAGCCCGCAGTATATTCCTTTCAGTCGTCGTTCATACCTGACACAGGAGGGTGTCCGCTGCATGACAATGCGGTCGAGAGGTTATTTTGTTAGAGAGGCGGTAGAGACTTCTATCGCTTCAATATTGTCAAATATGTCAAGGAGGTTACATTTGAACTGTTGAACGTGAGACCCGAAAACCCACAAACCCGAAGCCTTAGACCTCCTTTAGATCGGTGAAGACAGCATGCTTCCAATTACATTCGTGTGAGGAACGATACCGACGTGTTGAAATTAGTGTTTTGGATTATAGTGATTTTGAATGACTCGTTAGAAGGAAGCGTACCTGCTGGGTGTTATGCCGATAGAGGAAGTGTTAATGGATCGAAAAGTAAGAGATAGTGTCGACGGTTGCGGGATTTTTCACGAAAAGCACCAAACTAGAGACCGCAGTAAAGTGATATGTTTTTATCGAACAGAGCCGATATTGTGGTGACGGCATTTTGTCAAAGAGTGTAGCCAGACGTGTAGGTGCGTGCTAGTGTACATGTTTTGGTGTATGTGCTTGATGAAATCTAAATATGGCAAGTCACGCTAGATTGTCAAAGAGAGTATATACGACGTCCAACCCAATGAGTCTTGTGTAGAGCCCTAGGACATGAGCGATACGGCTCAAGTCGTGCAGGATCGCTGACAAAGCATTGTTACGGATGTCCAACAGAAGCTTAAGGAGGGGAGAGAGAGAGAAAGAGAGAACGAGAGGCCCAAGCTGAGGAGAAGGAAAAGCGCTCAGTAATGATACAGCAAGAACGTCTAGCAAAGCTCGACAAAATCAAGCAGAAAGTAAACGACAATAAGAAACAACCGCGGCTGTGACAGCAATAAACGGGTTAGTGAACTGATACAGAGCGACTGGTTGCTGTTGAGGAGACAACGTCAAAGGTAGCGGCTGATCAGCGGTCAAATAAATGAAAACATAATTCGGGATAAAAAGGATGAGGATGAGAGGTGCGCCGTTGAAAAGGAGGCAGTGCTGTTGGACTTAGGCCACAGGCGAAAGGGGAGAACAAAGACGAGGCAAATGTGATGGTCCGGCGGACGCTAACGGCAGCAAAACACAACAGGAATATAGAAACAACAACAAGAGCATGAAACAGGGTACGAAATGATGGTCATAACGATAGCATAGAGAGAGAGAGGGGGGGGGGGAATCAGCACAAAAATAAAAGATGCTAACAGTGGAGGAGAAGCGTCTAGGACAGCCGGCTGGATCGACCAGGGGATGCGGCGGCTATTAAATAAGTTGAAACATGCGTTGTAATCGCTGGCAATTCAAACGTACGCAGGATTGTAGAACAGATTCAATGAGTGGTTGATAATACAGGGGGGGGAGAGTATTTTTCGATGAGAGGCCGAAAAGCGAGAGATGTTGTAGCGGCAACCAAGCCGAATGTTGACATGTTCGGTGATGTGGAAGTTAACATGTTCGATGATGACAGACTTGCTTCATGGGGGATAAGAAAATGTATTTTAGTCCCAGGATGTAGAGAGGTTGCTGTGAATGGGGTCGGCACACCCGTACAAGGCCTCCTCTTCTAATTTAGCACACAGCGAAACATAGTGTTGACAGTGTGTGTTTGCTTTCAATGGCTTAAATTGGACGAGGCTATCGGGTTACGTGCAGGGCTGTTCATAAGAAGGTGACGCAGATCACGGCAGATCATTTCGAGTGCATGTCCCTGAATTGTGGACAATCCGAGAACCATGACCTACGATGGAGTACACTATGGGAAAGTAGCTATTGTACTAGCGGTACGGCCAATTGGAAAAAGAGGTGTGATTGGTAAAATGTACGGCCGATTAAAATTAACGTATGGCAATACGCTAGTGGAGTCTAGGGAAAGGAAGCACTAGAGAGGGCACCAACATGGAGCCAACCACATCTAGCCAGCGCACCAGAAATACGAGTCCCGAATAGAAAGTATTTAGGCTCGAAGAGTGGGCATTCGAACGAGTCGTAGTTGTTTGATAGCAGACACAGGCAACTTGGATGGAACAACATAAACAACAGATACAGGGACAGGATATACCGGAGTAGGGGGAATACGAATGCAGGAAATAGTGGGACAACAGGAAGGATTACATGTGCAGAGGGGATTGGAACAATAGAAGATATTTCCCGAGGGAGAGGGAACACATAGGAGCAGCAAAGCTTCAGGATGCATTGGAGGTTATCAAACTGTTGTTGGCAAGTAACGGCATCGAGAGGTAAAGATTTACAGAAGGAGAAGAGAACATAATTATGCAAAAGGAAAAGACAGAACAAAAGGAAAACGTGAGAGTAATGTGCTTCTCGAACAGGCTAAATGTTAAATGTGAGCGGAAGAAAGCGAAGGGGTAAGTAAAAAGTACTATGTATAAACATATAGTCAGTGGATATGATTATAGTAACAGAAACACATTTTTATAGTGCATCGTACAAATAAAAATGGAGAAAACAGGTTTTTTGACAGCGGTAAGAAGACTGATACAAGTAGCAAAGTCTAGAGGGATCCAAACTTTAAATTTGGACCCGCGAAAAGATGGAAAATGTGCGCAAACACAGGGGATAGAAAGCTTGCCTAGACGGATTGTAAAATAGATAATAGGGTATAAAAGCAGGATAAATGCGGAGAAAGCGCAAAGAAAATAATACAATAGTAGAAGTCATCATAATTGAGTGGAAGTGAGCGGAAGAAAGAAGAAGCCGGGACGGGGAGTTATGCAAAATGTCTGAATAAACACAATTGGACGCACAAACAGGGTCCGTAAGACAGATCTCAGTGGAACAAAAAACGAACTACTGCTTTACGAGTGCAGGCGCTGATCAAAGAGCAACGGAATAAGCCGGCGAAATGAAGCGGCTATGACGCGCGATCGGTCGTCGTAGGGATGCTATGGATGTCAGCGTACTTAAAGTTCAACTGCGCGGACGCACGTACGTTGCAACGATACTCTGCAGATGACGTTTCATTAAATGTCGGCGGATGACTGCTTGACGTGCAATGGCACGACAAAAGCTTCCAGAAAGGCTATGATTGATGGTACTGACGCCGCTCACGGCCCATACCAAGCAACAACCACAATTTGCTTCAAAACCACCGAATTACTGAAACGTATAAAATAAAAAAAGAAACATATTTTTGCGATAACTCGCTGCGTAGAGGTGCCTACTGCAGGACGAATTTGTGCTTACTACAGCCTGCTGGCCCTTACTGCTAACTGCTGGTTCAGTAAGGCTCACCGCTGTGTTAGATGTGACATTCGCGTATTTTGTAGACGGCCATTGACAGATTGATAAAACGATATAACGACTACCAATATATTACTCCATTTGGCAAGAAATTGGCATCCCAATGCGCCACCATAGTCTACGCCTCATAGAACGCCTGCTAGCGGCGTTTCTTGCTCTATAAAATTACACCTTTAGAGATATTAGTAGCGCGTAGCGGCATAACCGTGCAGCTTAATTATAAACAATTGTCGATTCGTTCACAAACTAGCATAGCTTTTTAGATAGTATAAACCTAATGCTGGTCTGTGTATTCACAGTTAGTTTTAGGTTGCCGAGCCTTTTATATCATTTCTAAATAACATCAGATATATCAGACTTAAGCAAGCATTTCGATTTTTTTTGAGTCCATTACAGTCATGTAACTTCAAGCTCATAAGAAACGATTGGCGCCACTTTTAGCCTAAAATGTGTCAGTATAGTGCGCAGTGATAGCTTCTGTGGACCGGGTGTGTCTACTATTACCACCATGTTTTTTAGCTCCGTTGGTAATGTGTCCTGTGACGCAGATATTTATTGGCGAGAGGTCAAAGCCAAAATAGCAGAGGCTGCTAACATGCTTGGCAGACCTGTAACAAAGGTAAAGACGATTTAGATTTTGCAGGATATCCTTTTGCGCTGCCACTTAAGGTCTATCCTGGTACAAGAAGAAGGCTTGAGTCATTCCCTTGCATCTTTAGTTGCATTGAATGACCCTTCTGAGAGAATTCGAGCGCCTAAAAATCTCGTCAAGGACAGTTTCTACACTAGGAACTTTGGTAGTTACGAGGACACTCGTTTTCAGGGACTATACGATACAGGTAACTACTGTGAGAAGAAAAGATAACGCACTTTTATTTTTAGAAGAAAGCGATAGGTTCGTAGGCACTTAAATTGCAGGTAGAGCACATTTAGCGGTAAGATTTTATATCGTACTCTCAATTAAGTGAAACCAGGTGGATGGTGAACATGGTACTCTCAATCAACGGTAAATGTATTTTTTGTTATTTCTATGAGAAGCACCCAACGCAAAACATTTTGATACGTGGCTATCCAGAAGGAGGTATTATCTCAAATAGCTTAAAAAGCTTAAAAAACTTAAAAAGCACTGATTGTAGGTGAAACGCCTAGGAGCAGTCCTACCTCAGGCGTCGACGTTTACACTGCACGATAAGCACGTCCTAGAAATAGCTGCGAGGAAAACTGTTAGGGAGGTTGGGCAAGGGCCTACGGGAGCGTGCAGCGGACTCGATTGTATAGTACGCGTCACCTAGAGATTGGCGGCAATAAGCGGTTGAGCCCCTTCGCGGCAGATGACACCGGACAGCCTTGGTCGACTTGGTCTAGATTTAAATCAGAAGACAACTGCCTGCTGGTGTTGAACACAACGCGGTGAAGGAAGAGCACGGAAGGCGAGTAAGAGAGCTCTGTAAGGATAATAATCGGACGGCACGAGGTGTAGGCGGTGTACCAATAGCTGCCCACGCACATGGGCCTCTCAGCGTTCTGGTCTACTTAGGGCTAACGACAAGACACTTTAAACGCTGATACAGTTTACTATGACGTCGCGTGACGACTGGTCAGTATTGCTCCAAGGCGAAGAAAAACGTTGCAGACGAGTTTTCCACAGTAGTGTCTGTGTGTGCGTACCACATTTTCTAGTTAGTCTCCTATGAAAATAACATGTATTACTGAGCTACAAAGCTGTAGAGAATTTTTAGTTAAGTATTACTTACCATGCTTGCCTGGACTAGTTCCAAATTAAAATGCTTTTTTTAAATTTGCTAAACAAAAAATCCTCCTTCAAATAAAAGAAAAAACTGGTGACTCTCTACCGGCGTGGTCTGCTGGCGCGCGACTTCCGCGTGCTGCGGGGACCTTCACGCGCCCCCATGTAAGTTAGTCAGACGGTGTAAACTCCCAATAGTAACTTTCCCGAGGTCACTTTTGTTGGCATGGGAAGCAGGGCATACGATATCGATTGAGTGTCAACGAATTCATATTGTCACTTTGTCGTGGCCTATTCGAGGGCTTTTAAGGCTACTACCTTACGGGGAAGGTGTGCTGCTCACTGACCCCGGGCTACACGGTTAATGCCCCGGGCCTTAGCAACCTGGGAGTACCGTGTGGGACGCCTGCTGCCTTGGCTTAATAGGCATAATGAGGGCAAGGTCACCACACGCGAGAACACCCGATAAGGGTGTTCACAGACGATTTGCGGGACGTCGAGATTGACCCAAGCAAAGCAGAGGCCCAAGAGACGGTAATGCATTGACAACTATCTCTAGAAAACAAGAAAGAGCCCAGAAGGCGGCCGGCAACCAGATGAACCCTAGGAATTCAAGGCCACCTCGTTGCCATTCGAATTTCTAGATGAGAAATTACAATGAAGTAAGCAAAAAAACGATAATACAAAGTAAGTTAAAATTGACGAGCACGGACCTAAAAAAAAAGTTATTTAATAACGCTATTTGCTTTGAAAATATTAAGAATATGCTGTAAAAGCGTACTTTAATTTATTCAAACGTGTGAATTTAAAACTAGTTTGAAGGCGGGTAACATCGCAATATCTTTATTCTCTCATGGAAGTTGGTTCCACGCTTGTATTATTGCATTACTTGAACCCTGGAAAGCAAATACAATTCCATTTGTCGTTATCACGAAGTCACGTCTTCACTTGATTTTGGACCATCAGGTTAAAAGACGGGTCAAACGTTTCTCATCTAACACTCCTGCCAATGGCGCTATTAAAAAATGAAAGAAATATAGTGGCTGAAAATATCAGGGACACTTACAGTGCGGCGCTTAGGGTGAACGGTGGGGGGAGGGGGGTGGGGGGTGCACCATATGAGAGTCAACGTTGAACGTAGAGTGTTTTTTTGTGTTACCTGAACCGTTATTACGATATTGGTTTTGTACTTACCTTCTCAAACCTCAGTGCAGTTACCCATAATCAACCGGTTTAGCATGAAACTGTTGGCTTAGGCTACAGGGTGACAACTTTAACACGACAAAATTCCCTTTTGATTGCACCGCAAGCAAAGCTATGCGACTGAACACGCAGCTCACTTTATCGAATAATTGATATATGGGAGATGCAATACAACTTAGATGAACTTCAAATATTACTAAATCTAAATTGTAGAGTTAGACAGAAAGGACTGAGATTAGAGCATTACCATTTTTTTAAAAAGGACCGCACTCAGAAAGAGCGTACGACTATTTTAATTAATATTTCATTTGTTAATGGTCAAATATTAGTTGTTATAGTTAGATATATAGTTAGAGAATTATTTTCGTTTAAACTCTACATGTTTTTAACTTAGATATTAAACATTGGCTCTAAGTATAATTTGAAGAAAAAGCAGGGATCATTACGTACAAACACCCGTAACGCTAGCCATCAGTGGGGACTCAGCTCTTTTGGTTGTGTATGTACCTGGACTTGCATATCTGTAGTGTGGACCAAATTAGTCAACCATTTTGCGTATTTTGGAGTCACATTAACTGCCAAATTAAAACGCAACGTGAAATCTACAACTATATTGTCACTATTAAAGAGTATGCGTAATATTGACTTAAAGACAGTTCTACGACAAACTGTCTCCTCACAAATATACTATGCCCGACTCTGGGCGGTTTACAAGAGCAGGCAGGCTGAGAGCCTGCTATATTGAGCTTGAACTAGGTCGTCAAAGAGCGTGTTGGCTACTTTTGCCTTAGAGGTGTGCTGAGAAAAGACACTATCTGACAACTTCGTTTACAGAGGATATACTAGAATACTAGACCCCTATCGAGCAAAACGAGATGACAGGCAACTAACAAATGTGTAGCTGAGAACTCTACTATGGACTGATTATTTACTTACAGAAAGAAAAAGAACGCTGATCACTAGTCTGCCAAATAACTTGGCACAGGTATCACCGCAAAAAATGTATGTAGTCAAATGCGACACTACCACATACTTGTGTATACAGGTACTTATAGGACGTCCTTACCATTCAAAATAATTTGCATAGTGTAAGATTGTATTACCACATTGTGACGTATGAAACAAACAACTTACCATTTTTGATGTGTGCTTTTTAGAGTAAAATACCTTATTTTAACCTGCGCTTGCAAGTTAGCTTGCACCTATTGAACTGAAAGAAGGATGTAATAAGTCAAAGCCTTGCCAGAAGAGGTAACTATGCTGTGTTGCTGCTAAGAAGGAGTTCAGACATGTGCGGTTCAAGAAATACATACTGAGCCTTGACTAACAGTGCAAAGGTGTCAACAAGCTAAGTAACGCTCAAAAAGGCACTCAAGTGCGTCAACGCAATGGAACGACAGTTGTTGGTTGTGCGCACAGCCATATCGTATCCGCCCCCTTACGGCATAGGATAAACTAAGCTATTTTTAGTGCCCGGGAGCACTATTTTAGTGCAAAGAAACATATTCAACGGCCAGACAAGGGAAACAGCAACACAAAGAGTTACTGTCCTAAACACCTTTAGAAAGGTTTTTCTTCAACATCTCGTTCGTTAATGAAACTCCTCCTATCCGTAGAGACACCTTAACTAGTCGATATATTAAAAGGAAATGAGACAATGCTAGCAGACAGCGTTATAGGAATTCCAATGTTCCACTAGACGTTCGAGGCCGAACCCTAAATCTACCAAAGGTCGCGAAGTGCTGTGCAAGAGCATACGCAATCGCTTGGTTTCCCGTGAAATGCCTCCGGCTCGTTCTCAGTCTTCTGACTCGTGTAGTTTTCGTTAAGGTTCTACTACACGCTTCGCTGATTCGTTTGACTATACCATCATGGATGGTGCGCGATTTTCCAACTTCTAATGCATAGTGCTAACTGCCTTTATTATATATATATATATATATATATATATATATATATATATATATATATATATATGGGGAAACATTGGGGGCATAGTGTTGGCCTCTAACTGTCTTTATTTTGACTATATATATATATATATATATATATATATATATATAGGGGAACCCCCTAAGCAAGCCATATATTATCGCCGAGGCTAGACAGGATTTCAGGCATAATTATTATTTATATTTATTTCCACACTTATATTAATGGTATTTCGAATGAGTCAACGGCACTTCTTTCCAACACCAGTGGAGAAGGTAAATGTCACAAGGCTGCCGACACACATTCCATATCAGCCTTAGCAACGGCTTTCAATAAAGACACTATACGGCAAAGAAACATGTCATATACGACAGCAGGCAGCTTTACTCTACTGTCCTCTACGTTTGGAATGCGTTGGAACGGACTATTGGGTACATTCTGAGTCGAAAGAAGAGGTTACGATAGATATAAATTCAGCACTTATTCTTTAGGAAGCCTTTCCTAGGAACGTATGCATTTCCTACCGTTGAGCTCGAACCATATACTAGACTGAGAATATGAGAATAGCCTAATCGTGATCAATGGGGCCGCGGCTCAGCACGCAGTCATAGCGGTTGACTACGGCCGTTCATCTCCAGCAACAAACCGGAATGCGGGAACGCTAAAATCGTTACTAAGGCCGTCTACTTCAAGGAGCTACGTGAATCCCCCAGTTAAGTTAGGGTTTCAAATATTACAAAATATTACTCTAGTCTGTGCCGCGTCAATGTATGAAAGTTACTTTGTGACACATTTGTTCGTGTGAACGATTCTTTCTAGCAGGTGTAGCAACAATTTAACAAGCCGAGAGTTTCGCTTTAGTTAGTAATGCTAAAGTCACTGCCACGTTGGTAAGCCACGAACGCGTTTGTGTGAAAGCGTATTTTACGTTAGACAACTCCCACATCTGGAGCCTCACGTTTGCGTGCGCTAGGTCGGGTCGGGAAACCAAAGAAGAAATGTAGCTGAACGTGTACTTTCTGTAGCTGGTGAGCGGCAATGCCGCCGTCGAGGGTCATTGCGGTACGACGGGCCGTACATGAAGCATGATGAGCCATTTCAACTACAAAGAAAAAACGACCGACGGTCCCGCACGCTTGATGGACGCTGGCGTCTCCGTCGCCGTCTTTCTTCCCGACGCCACTGTATAAAGCCACCGCATCATGATGCTGTGAGCCATCACATCCTGTGCAGGAATGATAGGATACGCTTTGTAGAGGAAGAGCCCCCCCCCCCCATTCGGCCCCGCTGCTGCGACTGCGACTTTCAACGTCCCCGACAGCTACATTCGCCATTTGCGCATTCCTTAGGCAATATGTATGATGCGTACACCTCTTTCCTTCCCACAACTATAGTACTGCTCTATTGAGCCAGACGGACAAGCTCGGCCTTGAAACTGTTAAAGATACGTCTAGGTCAGGAGGCGTTAGGTTAGCACTTGGCATGAGTAAAAATGCCATCCAGTTGTCATCCGGCCGGTCGATTGAGCAGTGATGGGTCGTCCTTTTGGGATTCCGGATTCCTTGACGCACAAACGCGCGATTTACGTATTTTGGCCTTGATTTAGTAATATTGCAATGTTAACTAACTAATAATAAAAATGCGATTTGTAAAAAAAAATTTGTTTTGTAAAAGTCATATATATATATATATATATATATATATATATATATATATATATATACATACATACATATATAAGGGTATACTTAAACGCGATTAGTGTTTAAGTGCACCTTTTACTATCTACCACCATGTAATTTTAGAGCGAATTGACCAGAACAAAGAGGAATAGGTAAATTACTTTCTGCGGGACGACTAGAGCGATTTTAACATAATAGTATATTCCTATATTATTTTATGAGTATTATAGAAGTAGAAAGGTCAAGCAAAATCTTTGATAGAGCATTTTTAATCCAATCGTCTGTTATGGGGTACCGGATATCTGCCTGTTTTGCCGTTGATATAAATTTAATTTCTTTCAATGTTCGAAGTCGCTGGACTAGCCAACTTTTTGAAAAGATTGAATTACGCATATAGGTCTTAATTTATAAAGTCCAGTGGTTATCGTCTTAGTTATAAATACTACTTGTACATAGTAGCATTTTAATGTTCGTCTAAACCAACAGTTCTTCTGACTTTCCTGAGACTGCCCAATGCGTATGAATTTACCTAATTTTTTGTATATCATGTATTAAGAGAGTTGGCTTACAATCTTAAAGTCTACCAAGTTTGTGTGCTTTTAAGAGCAGAATTGTAAACTCTATAAATAAGCGCGACTGTTTGTCTTTTCAAGGCTATTATAAACTATACTCCAAATTTGTTTGTTAGGAGTGTTGCCTCTCACAGAAATAAAACCTCTCAAAAACTGCTACAGGTCTTGTGCACATTATTTTTTTTTAATCTAATACTTGTCCCAAATCTAGCCAGCGGCATTTAATATATAAGATATATGTGATGTATTATATGGACGATATGGGACTTAGCATCAACTGGCAAAAAGACAGTAGCAGTAAAATTTCGATGAGGAGGTTGACTGGCGAATAACGACGTTATTCGAGCCTGGGGTAATGTGGTAAATTTTGTAAATAAAATCACTTATTTGGGAATCACTATAACGTCAAATGGTAGCAGTTTCTGAAAGCACACTGAAAGCAGAGTAGAAAAAGCCATTCGAGCGGCAGCCAATTAAAGACCCGCAAATGTTATCAATACATGCCGCGTCCGCCCTTTTCAAGGTTAAATAATGGAACGCGTTTTCGGGTTAGTTAATTCTTGTAGGAATAAAATAGTTCATATTTTAGACGGGGAGACTCTAATGACACAGGGATCACAAGCGCGACGGGGCTTACTTAGGACGACGACTTTTGTGGCCTACACTATGAAGTGGGGGGAAAATGAAAGAGCATAGACACATATACGAAGATAGCAAGGAGGAGTACAACCTGGCGGGCAGCCGGATATAAGAATAGGCATCTAACTACGCCATTTGCAGCCCACGGGACCCATCACGTGCAGCACACAAGAATTCTGCGATCTCCAGAAGTGTTGTAGGTGCGCGAGATGCTTAGGTCATTGCGACCCCGCCGCAGCATGTCCAGCAGTTCAGTCAATAGCTGAACTCGCAAGATGAGAGAAGGTACGGTGATGTAGAAGGACCACTAATTGAGACTGATGTACTTGTTTATAATTTACCCAACCTGGGTGGTAATAAACCATAATAAATATATGGGATGTAATATATATATATATATATATATATATATAAAACTAACTGACGTAATAATTTAAATATTATCAACCATCAGATTGCACCACTTGGTATGCCTAAAAAGCCGATGACCAGTCTAACATTGATTCACGACACATCTAATTATTATGGTATGTTGTAAAGTGGATAAAATCTGCAATTGCAATCTACGCAAGAACTCAGCAAACGCATTGATAACCGCAAAAAAATCATATATATATATATATATATATATATATATATATATATATATATATATATATATATATAGAATAATAATAATATATAGAATGTATAGTATATAAACATGCCGAGGAGGTACATACGCAACGATGCTGAAAATCGATAACAAATAAGCATCCTCAAATTATGCAGTCCTGTCGTCTTGACATAGATATTATATCAGGGAGGTTAGACTCGAGAGTTGCCAAACAGTGACGACTATCTAGGCTAGGCACTATGCTCCACCAACGCCGCAGGCAAGGGACATCGACCGCTGAGGTGTTCGGTCAACCGCATCTCCATTTGAGGTTCCTGGGGCGGACAGACATTCATTCCGCCTATGCTAGGAGACGCCTGCTATGTTCTACGTTGGCTTCAATGCAGCGGTCCAAGAAATGTATGTTATAACATACCATACCCAAACGCCGCTGCCCAGTTGAGAATATTTGTTGAATCATTCTAGCCGTATTATCTGGTTAGTTGGAGGAACACTGATTCCACAGATGTTACCCACGTTGAAGGCTAGCGTCAGTTATGATTAACGATTTTGATGTTTACACGGGTTACATGGTTGGACAGTCCACGTATACTACTTCGACAACAAACGCCGAGAGACCGTTTTTTTTTATTCTCTCGCTCACTCTTATGCGTGTGTTCCTTATTTCCCATCATAAATTACGCGTATATACCAAAAAGAAGCGGAAGCAGAATTTGGACGCTTGCCAAACCGGGCAGCTCCATATGGTGAACGACATCAATTTCAAATCTCTTTTTCAACTTGCCGTAACAGAGGTGCACGATCAGACTAAAATAGCCTGGCGGGAGCAAACATACCCCAGAAGAGTTCACAAGCCACTCGGAAAGTTGACTCAAATGCTCCGCATTTATTGCAATCAACAACGGTTGTTAACTCCAGCAGACATCTCACGGTGACATATATATCACCCGCATACAGAGCGCATCAAAACAAAAATATGTGTACAATCTCTTATTATATATATATATATATATATATATATATATATGAATAAACTTCAAAACAAAAACATGTATACAGATAAGCCGTTGAAAACAGCATGGAATTTTCCGTTTCATATTGTCCAGCCCTAAAGATGATTAAAGTAATACTGATGTTTTAAAAAGCTTCATGAGAGTTTTAAATGAACCGCTGCGACACATATATACATGTATTTGTTTTACCAAATGCTGTTGTTGTACGTTGTAAAGCCGATGTTTCTACATTTTAAACTATTTGAGGACTGTACCCTCTGCTTAATCAAAGCGCATTGCACCAATGAATGTTAAATGTTATAAATAATCTATTTTCTCGGCGAGTAGTTCGTCAGGATAAACTTTTTGTGTTTTAGTAATAAAGCGACAATGAACTGAATTAAATATGTGTGTTGTCGGTATATATACATACAGCGTACGTGTGACATGGCATTTTAATATCGTTTTTCTTGAACAGGAGAGCGAGACACAGTAGAGTTGTGTCGCTTTTTGAAAGAAATTATAGTAATAACGCTATAAAAGAATTAAGGCTTGCAGAAGCATCGTTTTCATGGTGACACACAGCCAATCATAGCATTTACATGCCTGAGACTATAAACACAGTCATAAAATGTTCAAACACAATGGTTCCAGCAACATAGCTGACCAGCCTAATCTAAAACGGAAACCTAAGTAATCAATTATGGCACCCGTGCAACCGTGCATATATTGTCATGATGCAATTTTGTGTTGCTATGTTGCATATGTTGAAACCATAAGCCGTTTTTATTTATGCCTTAGGCAAAAAATACTACTTTTCATTTCTTTCCACTTCAATTCAATTTCAAACGTGGTTTATTCACGGAACTGCATTTTACAACGCTTAAGTTTTCGGCAAATAAAAATGGTTGATACAAATTAATCAAACAACGAAGCAGAAAATCACTCTTGACAAGATACAAAAAGTGCTTTATATAAGCACTTTACAGAAATGGTAATCATGGTGGTAATTGGTCGTCACAAAGATTTCAAAGCAGCAATTGTTGCGTTTGTTAGAGCGCCGAACACTCTATGAGACAATACACTTGCAAATATAACACACAAACGAAGTAGTCAACTAATACATTATCAGCACAATTCACAGCAACTATGACTAAAAACATGTGGATAAATACTGTCCAATCTGAGTGCGTCCACGTATACAAAGCAAAACAGTTCTAATACCGGATATACCCAGATCACACGCCGGGATTTCGTCTGTGAAATTAACAGCCACTGGTTTAAATAGCTAGCGAAAAAGTGTTTCGTAGTAAAGCATCTTGTGTGTTTGGGAATGCAGGTCCACTTTTAAGAAGGCGGCACGCTCCATACCAAAATAACGTGGCACGCTCCGTACCAAATAAACAATTGTTCTCTTTGGCTCGTCATCGTTTCGACGCTGGAATCTTAATTTCACAGACCGATTCTGACCGGATTTGTGATTCGTTTCTTTCGACTTCGCTCCACTGAGCGTGCTCTGCGAGTTTGAAGTATTTGCACATGCAATTCCCGGTCAGGGTGGGGAGAGGACTGCTTTATAGTGGGCTAGAGTCCCACACTACCGGCCCAAACTTGCAGACGACTTCCCTGCAGTGGTGTCCGTATGTACAAACCGCACTTTCCAGTTACTCTTCAAAAAAAATGCTTTGCGAGCGTTTCAGGACACATTCGAAATAGTTTGTGCTTATCTGGGATCTTGTCTCAAGTGGTGGAGAATTGCAAAAGTGAACCTTTTGTTGTCGCCCTGGGCGTTGGATGCCCCTTGCGACCGCAGTGCCTTTAACATACGCTGCATCAACATTACTGCTACGAATTGAATTGAACGAATATTAATTTCACTTGTATGGCTCGCGGCTATCGCTAGCACTGTAGCGGAGTAAATCGGACGTGGCAACCGGGAAAACTATTTCGACCGTGTCGGACGCAAAAAGCTCGATGATTTTCAAATCTCTAGAAGAAATCAAGGTATCCACACATCGGATTCCAGTCATATAGGAAAAGTTGATAAAGCTTTAAGAATAAATTCAATCACTCGAACAGCAATTCCAGTTAATGTTATGGAGAACAAACTACATCTGCAGAAAAATGAAATTGGCCAACAAGATTCGAAAATACGCGAGAGCCTTATCTTTGTTGTTCCACGGCAAGATAAAGAAGACTTGATCGACACCAAGAAACTAGTGTAGGTGCTTCAAATAACCGATTGCAGGAGAAAAGCCAATGTTGCACATCGTTAGTCAAAATGATTTATGCGAGCATTCTTGTTTAGTTCGCATCAGACCCACATACTATACTTGGAAAGAAGCGTTATTAATTTTGATATTCGGGGTCATGAGCAAATCGCAGACAGAGTTGTGGTTCGGACACATTAATATGATTTCCTCAGTGAGTTACGCGAAAGGCAAATTGTTTTTGCTAAAAAGCAGGTTGGCTATTCTCGAGGCCCATAACGCGTAACGTTACAGTCCAATTAAAAATAACCAGAAAGTCTGAATCTTTAAATTCAGAATAAGACGTTGCACGGCTTAGGAATGATCTTACTCAGGAGAGAAGGACGAGGAGCAATCAGGGCAAATCCATCGCCAAAGCTGTCTTGCTGTCTAAGGGATAGGAAAAGAGCTTGTTTGTTTGGGAGCCCTATTATACAAATGAACAAACGCAAAGTCCAGAATGTAGACATAGTTGTTTTATGTACTAGTGAGTTCACAACTGGACATAGGTGTTAATAGTATTGGTTTGAAAGCGTCGAGCTACGTAAGGTCGGGAATTGTCATCCAAGACTCACTTTCATCAATCAAACGTAAAGATGGAACGTTTGCTACGGATGATATCGAGAAGGAATTCTGCGAGATTTGTTTAGTCACGCGATGAGAGACTCACTTTACCCGAGTGGCGAGGGGTTACATGAGGGCATGCTACAGCTAGCACTGCCAATACCAAAAATAACATCGTCCCTTACAATAATAATTATGTGGATGTTTCTCTCATAATCTGCAAAAAACATCTGTGGGTACCTAGCCGGCACACCAAGCATGACCCGTGACAGCCACTAAATCCCATTTTTGTCGTTCTGTGGGAAAAAAGAAGAAAGCAGTTTCGGGCTTGTTCAATACCATTAAAAGACATCCTATACATGCAAAAGGCAATAAGGCTAATGCAGCGAATAAACGCCTCGTATCGCTAACGGTGATTGCCAGCATGCTTATTGAGAACGTAATTGCGGCAGCCATATATACAAGCGCTAACGACCAAGGATTTGTATCGGAGGTCCGGCTTGCCTATCTCAAAGCTTTGAGGACGAGGTGCAGCTTCTGAATACCAAAATTGATTGAGCAAAAAAGTGCAACGAGTTGCTTTGACGATGCCTATTTCAATTTAAAGTCAGCGTTTGAGTCAGTCACGTACTCTTAACTGCTTCAAACTCTACCACATTGCGGACTCGAAGAGCGCATACTTAACTAGCTAACTGCGTTGCTGTAAGACAGAATTTTTTGGGTTCGCATTTATAGACGGTATTTTACAGTGGCTTAAGTGTTATCCGACTGTCCCCAAGAATGATCATTAGACCACTGACGCACATCTGGAAACTCGCTTACTGAACTATATAGTTCCATAAGGGGTTGAAGCCAAAGTGTACGCAGACGCTGTGAAATGTTTTTGTCGATCCTACACCATAGGTAATGTTTGCCGTCTTGAGACGACATTGGACGCTTTCAAAGCTAAACGAACGCGCTTGATTTAAACCTGTACATCCATAAATGTGGGATCCTGCATTTCGGACATGGAAATGCATTACACCTCCACAACATCGGCTACCAGGAGTTGAGCAAACTTAAAAAAGACTCCGGAGTCCTCATGAACAACAAAGTAAGTTACACGTGAAGCACACGCGTGGTTTTTGGGACTTATTAAGGAGTCAAAAGTTAGGGCAGAATTTACCGCGAAACGTTAATTTACGAAACTATTTCGCTGCAATGTTAACCGGTATCATTCCTTACATAATTGACATGCCTATAAAAGCTCCGGACAATACGCGCGCTTATTCAACAAGACGTTTGTCGAAAAGCAAAAACATGTCACGCCAGCAACACCGTTTCTGTTTTTATTGCACGCAAGCTCTGCCTTAGGGAACTATACCCTATAGAAATTCTCTAGACATATTCATGAGTGCTGGGGGATAAAGAAGAACACCCTCTATAACACATATTAAAACAAAGTATTCACCGCATGACATACATGCATATATGCAAAATGTAAATTTTCTCTCTACCTTAATCAAAGCGTTTCATTGTTTACGTCATGTTCATGATAATTTCAGTGAAATTCCGCAAATTAAATCTGGGGTTCTACAGAAATAGATTCGGTCTAAGTTGATTTTATATATATATATATATATATATATATATATATATATGAATTTTCTACTGGTACAAAAATAATTTGATTTGCAAATTACACATGCATGCTGAAATTTTTGTCTGCAAATGATGTGCAGTCATGATGCAATCATGGCTTCATGTGTGTAGTAGGAAATCAATCTTGAACAAATCACAACAAATCCTTTCATAATAGGTTTTGAACGTTTAGTGGGTTTATTATAGTTAATTTTGTGAATTTATTGTTTACGCACTGATTATTTGTGCTCGTACATGTGTATAATTTGTACTAAAGCTGATAGGTTGCCAAATTCTTGGTCACGTCAAAAAGACATGATTGAGTGTTAAACGTGTACCGGCTTGCTATTCGCAACATCTAAGCATGATTTGCAGAGAAAGTTGAATGTAGCAGCATTTATCCGTAGTTGAACTTTGTTTTCGATGTCAATGTGTACCTCTTGGTAGAATAGTGATCTTTATAAACCGGGCCATATAAATGGCCTTAGGCTTCGTCATTTAAAATGCTTGTACACTGCATAATAACTCAAAATGTCCCTCTCATTTGAGTTACTACACGCACAATGTTTGTAGTTACCGCGTGGAATATTACTCGACCAGAGAGCTGAGCTGTGTCAGCCGTTGGCTAGAACAAACAACATTTTCCCCACTTTGTAAGCACAGTAATGTCCACAAATTGTAGACTAGTTGATTAGCTTTGTAGTAATTTTGAAATACATGTTTTGTCGTTGGCTGCCGTAATTAAAAGGTTAAAAACGTTAAAATATAGCTTAGATGATATCGTTGAAGAGTCGCACGCGGTAGGACTCCTTATATACAGATTATACCCCAATAAAGTGGATACTAAATCGTCGCTTCGAGCATCTTAAAATATAGTCAATGCCATACCTTTTTCTATTTCAAGCTCGAACAAAAACCGCCTGGGTCTTTCGTAAGATCGACCATGCAGCTGGCTGTCACCTGGCGTTTAAAGGTAAACTTTTTGAGGGTACTAGCTCGTAACAACGGGCGCTTAATCTAGGATCATTGTTGTACTTTCTTTTGCTTGAGTTAGCAGAAGGCAACACATTAGGAAGGCCGTCGTGTCAAATGGCACAGGAGATAAGCAGTCTCTATCTTATAGGCATAGCGATTGTATAATGATTAAGGGAGGCGCATCTATTAGTTGTGTTCCCCTCTTTTTAACCATTGATTTAGGAAAGATTGGTTTGTTCTAATATATATATATATATATATATATATATATATATATATCATACGGAACAAGACAAATTCCTTCGATAGGTTTGTCAGTAGTAGACCGTTCTTGTTTGACTACAAGCCTTGTGCTCACGAATGGACTGTCGCAATGATGTAATAATCAGACTGTAATAAAAGTTATATTGCTTCAACTCTAACTAATGGGTGGCGAACACAAATTTCGTTTTTTTCATCTGGCCTGTCTATTATAGATTAGAGTTTAGTTCGTGTAGTGACTTTGACAGATTAGCAGGTGCATTTTCGTTTTTCTTCTCCTCAGTCTTCTTCTCCTGTTGTTTTGGCATTAGGCCGAGCTCAGCTATGCTAATCGCTGATATTTACTCCTCCTCCTTCTCGCTCTCACTAACCGACACGCGTTTTCTGACTTCTTCGCCCCCCCCCCTCCGCTTTGTCTCCAGTCTTCGGCGTCTTTTCTTGGCGTGGCGATGTTGCCAAGGCTGCATATCGTCTGCTTGCCAAGCCGGTTGACTCGGCGGACCACAACGCCGACGTATCCGACGTTTTGCGGACGTGCTCGTTGCGAACTACAGCGAACTCCCCTGGCACCGTAGCGTCCCACTGCTACTGCAGCCTCGACTGATGCCAGTGAGAACTTTGCCATTACTCCGTGGCTGTTGCCAACGTCGAAAGGCGACCGCATTGCCTGCCCGTCTGTCAGTCTGGTTAAAAGTACGCGCTCTAGCTGCTCTTTCTTTTCATTGGTTGAATTGTTTTCGTTGACTGGTTAGCTCGACCTTCGGACACTAGTGTCACCTTTCAAGATTGCATCAACACGTCTGCATTTATTTACTCGATTTATTTCATTTCGGTTTGGCGCGCATTGCTGCTTCTGTTGTTTCTGTTGACGCTAGCGAGCACAAGCAATGACGCCGTCATGTGCGTGAAAATTGATCTAAGTGCGGCCTCATTCACGTGAAGAGATGGTAAACTGAATTTTTAAGACGTTTTAAATCAATCTAAAAAGGAACGAGTTAACTGATTTTATTCACTCAAAAATATCTTTCAATTGACAGTCACACACTATCCATTCCCATGCAAAATAATTCTGGCTTCTGCAGCTCGAGGTTTTCCTTTAGATTGTTCTGCAGGCATCTAAGTAGGCAGTATTCTGACAATGTGATGTTCGATGAGTAGGGTGGATGCGGCAAAATTTCTCAATCAAAGCTTGCTATTTTGCAGAGGCTGGTTAAACGTACATAGTTATCTTGCATTAACTTGGTGGAACAAAGCGCCTTTTCTCTCTATGAGACTATGTTTTTCCTTTGGAGGGCGGAAAAAGCTCGGTCGAGGTGGCCACAATAAACACCCATGTATATTGTTCGGCCACTAAAAAGAAACTCGTGGTTGACGATACCATGCATGTCCCACCAAACAATAATAAAAATCGCACATTAAGGGATTAGTTTCTTCGGCGTCTTCTGAGGCACACCAGAATCTTTCACATTTTACATTACCGTAGAAGACCCATTTTTCGTCACAGGACACAATTCGACCCAAACGCCCAATTTGTTGCGCCTGGTAAGCCAAAAATAGCATTTTGTCAAAAGTTCTATTTTGGAGCGCTCGCCCGTGCCCATTGGTTCAACTTTGGAGCGAAGGCGACAATGGTTGTGTGGCACACCCCGAAGCCTATGGCTAATTGATGCGTAGTCACTCGGGGATTCTGTTCCACCGTCTGTTTGCACAAGCGGTCTTTTTCACACGTAACAGGCCATTCAGATTTATTAAGAAGTTGATTTAGAAGATTTAAGTTACCCGAAAGGAACCTGACTCGTACAAAATTGCTGCCTGAAACTGGAACTTTTCGCTGTCCACTTCCGCGGAATTCATGTAGCAAAGGCAACGACTGAGATTACTTTGCGAAGCTTAAGAAGACTCTGCAGTTTTCTGCGCATACATAAATATCTGCTTTGTAAGACAATAGAAGGTTTCTTAGAGGAATGGCGGGCGTTTCAAATTCACATGTGAAATTTCAGTTACTTTCTTTCCAACCTGGTTAGCGGCGGCGGCGGCGGCGACGACGCTAATTATAGTAGAGATGGTTCACTCGTAGCAAAAAATCGCTACAGTTATAAGGCGGATACGCTAACAGCAGTCGCAATTGGCAAGAACATCTAAACAAGAGTTCATCCCAGCCACTATGATATGCAAGTTAAGCACACACTCACTATCGTTTTTGCCTATTTGGTCAGGACGCCGTCACACGTAGTCAGCGCAATGGACGGTCGCAGGCAACTTTGCTTTTACATCACAGACAGTAAACAGCAACAACAACAACACCGCCGCCGCCGCCTTTCATCCCGTGTCTGTGTGTTCTGTGTCTTTGGGATCTGTAGCCTCTCGGGGGTGAGAGGCACAACGGGCGCCGATATCTCCATCTGCAAGAAGTTGACATTCGCAGTCAGCCATTGAATGCCATGCTGCCGCCCTGTTGATAAGAACACTAACCCCGTAAGTTAGTCGTGTCTACCAGCACAGCGGCTTCAATGAAAACAGTATCCAGGAGGGGTAAACGGCCAGCGGGGGACACCAGTTGCTGGGGGGGGGGGGGGGGTGGCTATATGCAAGAAATAAACTTTTTGCTACTAGGAGCGGGAGCGGCAGTGCCAAAGCGTATGATCTGAGCTCGAGGCGTCATCTCAACACGTATTCGCTGGTAGGTTCGTGACAGTCGTCTTCGTTGTCGTTGTCGTCGTTGTTGTTGTTGTTGTTTGAATGTGTGACAAAAATACGATGAGGCAAAAGGCATACGACCTACAATCGGAGCGTGACGTGATATCAAGCGAGAAAGCGAAATGCGGCGACACAGAGGGAGTGGAGAGATGCGAGGTAGAGTACATGCGAGGAGATTTCCGACCCGCTGCGTTTGAGAACCAAGTGAGACCGAATGATGAAGTGACTGATGGATATCGCTCTGCCTGTGCGCACGGTCTCTTTTACGACTCGTGTTGTTGCTCGGCTAACACAAAATACACACCACGTTAACGGGTTGATAATATAGGCAGCGAGATTGGCAGAAATAAACGAAGCCGACTAAACTTGGCGACCAACAACAACAACAACAACGACGCCGTGACGGCGGTGTACAGTGTGTGAGTCAGCAAGCGAATTCCCATCTGCTGAAAGGCCTGGCTCTTCTTGCCCTCCCTTGCTGTGCGGCGGCCTTGTATAGCACGGATCAAAAAACTCAGACTTAGCCTTAAAAACGACGTAATGACATCTTGAGCAGGACATCAATAATCCGAGCCCGTCTCAGTCACGCGACAAGTCAGCATTACGTCTGCCGGCCGACATGTGCGAATGCATTATAGGACAGTAAAGGCTGCGCTAGATGTAACGCTAGACAAGCGTAGGAACGGCATCGTGTATCCTGCAGGTGACACTGCTGCTGGCGCCAGTTTGACGTTCCTGCGTGCAGACTCGCCACGTGATCCCAGGCAAGCCGGCACAATGTGCAATCCCAATGGCGACCCTTAGCTTGCAGTTGCCTTATGTCCGTCTGTACAGGCGTAGCACAGACATAACGCAATTATCTTGCCTCGTGACAAAATGTTGGACACGTACTAATGGATTTAGTTTTAGGTGTTCCTTTTTTGTACGCTGTTTTTGTAGAACAATAAGGCTTGCTTACGTGTCACGTTAAAAGAACTCTATTTACGTTAAAATAACCCTGTATATATACAGAGTTTATATATATATATATATATATATATATATACATACACAAGGTTTATCTATATATATATATACACATATACAGGGTTTATCTATATATATATATATACAGGGTTTATCTATATATATATATATATATATATATATATATATACAGGGTTTATATATATATATATATATATATATATATATACATACACAGGGTTCATATATTTATATCCGAGCAAGATGGCTTAGTGGCAAAAGCCTTTGCCTTGCATTGCAGGCCTGGGTTCGAGACCCAGACCGGCCACTCCTAAATTGGTTTTCATGATTCCCAATTTAAACAAGGTGAATGCCGGAGCACAGATGTCTCAATAAAATAAGCTGGTGCATTACCATACAACCCCCCATAAAAAAAAAAAAATATATATATATATATATATGATGTCAGGGCACCATGGTAACCTCAAATTCGTACTTGCATGTTTACTACTCGCAAGAAAATATGCCTGAAAGTAGAAGTAGTGGTAGTAATAAGCATAAAAAGCGGACGGGCGGCTGTGTTTCGAGTCAATGTCTAGTCGGTCAGCAAACAAACGACAGACTGCCGACTTAGGCCGCTAGAGTTTATGATTTTGAGCCTGCGATAGAGACGGTGCCTGCTTAGTGTCAGGCGTAAGATCCTGATTTTAGATGTGAGGCCCCTAAAAGTTGGCCGTGACGCTAGAGTTAAGGTTCTGAGCCGCAATCCGAACACGCTAAACGAAGTTCAGCTAATGCAGCTACGGTTCCACTATGAAACACTAGGAAGAGGCGTATCATGACCCGCCATTTTTGAATTGGTTTTACAACATACACTTGAAAGCAGATGAATGCCGACATTGACTATAACCGCCTATGGCCAAAATAAAACAAGAAACGCAAAGCATTTTATATATTTGCATGTTAACGTGTCTCTTGCCTTAGATAGAATGCTACGGCATTACACTATACATTGACGCAAGCGGAACGCAACGCCTTAGGTACAAATCACCTTAGGATTTGGATTTCAACCAAAACTGGCAGTTGTTGCGCTTAATATGTTATGCATATCAAGAGTGTCCAAAGCCAGTTTGGTCAGATTCGAAGGGTCGTAGATTTCGTTTAGATGAGCATTTATTTCAACCGAGTGGTTCTAGAAATAGAAAATATTGTTTAGGAGCAAACAGTGAATTTACTAACTTTTGACTAGGACCGGAAACTACTTCAGAAAATGTGCGATGACAAGAGAGCGAGCGTTCAATAGAAAAAACTGAGCATATGACCGTGTTCCAGTAACATTGATGCTAGCAAAGAAGAAAAGTCGTAGAATTTGTTAAAATAAAAATCTCATGATTCCTAATTCTATCTTTCACGTCCAATACGTGAAAAAAAACGCCATTACGTTCACTAAATAAACGCAATAAGGAAAATGCAAATCTAATGAGCATCATTGTGGTACTGATTATAGTTCCATTTATAATAATTATGATCATAAGCGGTCTTGTATCTGGACCAAATCTCAGCAAGATGAATTACGATTTGCAGGTTTTGGTTATAATAAAGAACTGCTGAAAAGTACAAAATAGAGTGGGCTATCTCCTGTGCGTTATGATATTAACTAGTTAACAAATGTCGGAAAAATCTGACAGAGATTCTAGAAGTTACCGGTCAATTATTACTAGGATGGTGGGTCTTTGTGTCGCTATCTGCGTCTCATGGAATTACGCTAGATATGCGAGTAAATCTAACAGGGCACCTTCAACGGGCAAATACTCTCAAGTCTAGAAGGACTGGTGTCACAAGCATAACACAATTTAAATCGTAAACGTTTACGGCGCACTGATCCAAGACTAGGCGTTTGGCAATGCGCAGATTGCCAGGTTTAAAATCAGATGATGGCGTACACTCCTCACTTTGCAGAGACCCGAACACATCTGTTGCGCAGTTAATTGTGCCTAAATTCGTCCAACACGTATGTGTAGATGCTTTGGCACCAACGGGCCTAATAATCGACTGCAAGATATATGGCGCATATGTAGAATACATAGATAATGTGTCGTATTTTAGAACAGTGCAGCCCTTCAAGTTAACTTATCCGAGTGGCAAGGCGTTTGCTACACTAGCAATGCGTGTCAGTCACAACTCAGAGAGAGACGAGGCAGCACCAAGGGGAGTCTGCGCTATATAGGAACTAACTCCTCTAACTCCGTACTTGACCTATTTGACGCAGGTCTTTAGACCATCCCGTACGCACGTCATCATTCGATTTACGTAGGCCGATCGTATCGAACCAATTTTCTACCCCATCGGAGTCAAAACTTTTATAACGAGGAATTTTCTACTGACTGCTTGACGATTTTTACAAAATACCAACACTCGTTTACTCCTGTGGCCTACCATAGGCAAACAACTAGCCTCGCGTGTTTCAAATTTTACGACACTGGACGGATTCTATTGGGGCAGTGAAATGCTATTTAAATAAACTGGACAAGGGACAAACTTTCCAAAATATATTCGTGCTTTTAACTTATGCCGCACCTAACCCATATTTTGGAGTTGGGTCATCAAAGCCATTATCTGTTACATAGCTTACGATTGCAAACTTCGGTGGACACAGGTTTACTCTAACATTGCCTGCTAAAGAAAGTTTATGACTAAGTGATACGTTAAATATGACCACATTTTGTCAATGTATGTTTTTTTGTTTACTACTATATGTTTTGTAATTTATATTGCATTATCAGCACCTTACAAAAGTAGCTGGTCTTTTGGTATGCGCTACTTTGTTACTTAATTGACGCAATAAGTTCTGTGCTGACAAATTGTCGATCGCTCCGAATAGTAATACCACTGCATCGTATCTGGAACACTCAGTTCTTTTGCAGTCCGAGGGGTTAATTAACTAAACGCACAATTGCCAGATAGAGCTTCATTGCCATCAAAGTTTGCCTCTACGAAACATACGTATATAACACGTACATACCACGTCAGTTGGAACGAAGGGAACAACAGATGTTTCCGACAGAGCTGCTTCCTGAGTGTTTTTTCGCTGCGCCTCAAGCGCTTCCAGTTATTCTTCAGGGAGCGTATGCTAGATTTACCTGCCAATAATGCTAAGCTCATAATGACAGTAGCAGTTTCGCCACTCAACGAGGACGGCTAAATTTGCCGAACATTCTGAATATTGTTCACACTAGTTGATTAGAGAGCAGGTACGCCTGCCGAGCACCCCACACTACGCTTGAATGCAAGGTGTCTGGGATTACCGCTAGATCAACACATTAAATTGGATCAACATATTAAGTCCATGCCTGGGAGGTGTCAAATTTAGGAGGAAGCTCATTTACAAATGTTATCTACGCATGGCAAGTCATACTGAAAAATGCTATCAGATCTTTTGCAGGTATGCCATTAAAAACTTCTATGGGTAGTATACTCCAAACTAAGAGCACTTCCAAGTGAAAAAAAACTTACTTTGATGAAGCAGAGTCCGGGGTTTAAAACGGATAGAGGAGTAATAGTTCCGAGCGGCTAGTTTGACTTTTTAAGCAATCAGCCAGGATATGCCGTGGCGTCGCAAGTTAAACGTTTTTACGTGACAAAGTGAAAACTGAAAACTACTGCATTCGAGACGAGGCTTGCCGAGCTCATCTATGAGAAAGGAGGAGATTCAATATAGTGCTTGAATCTGATATGTGGGATAATTATTTGTTAGTTACCTTTTTACCCACAGTCATGTTATTGATTTGCCTGCTTGAAAGCTGGTTCGGATAATCTGGTTAGCAAGGACGATAAGTGTAAACAGGTAAAATACGGTCTACATATATACATTGATAACAACACCTAAAATAAAAACCTTTATCATTATTAATATTCTATGGGGCCTAGACTAGATGCCGCGTTCCTTCTGCAAATAACCAAAGACAACACTTATATCAGAAATGGAGCCTCTCTTCGGTCGCTTGTGATGACCTGAATTTGCTTACTTAAATCTTTGAAAAATACTTTGGTTTCCTTGCTGATTAGTCCTGGTGTCTCCATGGCAATAGGCACAAAATAGATCTTGTTTCCAGCCCAGTTTCCAGTTATTACTATTAGTCTTTAATTATCACTGTTGTGTTTAATGAACGTTGTTATCAGTAAATGTCCTGTCAGCCCATGGCGCAAATAATAGAAACCACATTTCCTCTACAAACAGCCAATGTCATCAACTGCTTCAGAAACAATTCTTTGCGTCGGCCACCGAATATTTTCCGCACGTTTTGTGATATCCCTCAAAAACTTCGCGGCGCCGACACTTAAACGACCCAGTGTGTCGAAAGTAATTGGCGTGAAGTGGTAGCTCCCTGACAGCTCGAGATACCTTATTCGCTTTTATAAATCTGCCTGTTCCGCGACCCATCCACACTCGACAGAGCTGTCATGAAAATATCATAACGTCACCGTGCATGCGACCGTGACATTTCAGACAAGGCTTTTGCCGTGTGGCTACAAAGAAGTGCCCTTGTTACTCAATACCTGCCTAATGTTGTTATATATGATTATCATTCTGTATAGTTCCATACTTTTGCACAGACTCTTCCACAATTTAGTTTCATATACAGAATGTTCTTTCTCATTTTTCTAAGATGTTATTCACTAATAATATGAACCCTGGCCGGCGGGTACGTGTTTTGCGTACACGTTTTTGAGGGGGGGTTGCACACCGCAAATCCATTAGGGGCTGCGTTTACAGGAAATGCTTTTATTCAATTAAAATTAAAACAAATGTACACCAAACCTTTGCCAATCCGTTGTCAGATATCCTAGCTGGCTAACTTTATATATATAAATATATATATATATATATATATATATATATATTACTGAAGCAGCACTGAATACTGAAAATCGCAACGATCGGTATAACATTCAGTAGTCTGTGTGATGCAGGTGCTCGAGAGGATTTTGGCCACTGATATGAAACTGTCCTCACCGCACACGAGCGCTATCTCACGTGCAGTGCACGACAGCGTTGGACATACTCGTGCTTGCTGAAGCGGATAATAAGGTCGCGCAACGGAAGTGATGATGGACCACCGCTCGTCTAAGCAAGCCAGACTTCTGATAGCTCCATACATGCAAGCCAAGGGGAGACCAAAAAGATCGATCGCAGAGTCCATTCCAAACCAGGCGTGCCTCCGAGACTCAATCCTGAAATGCCTCAGCGCAGTCATTCAACCTGGCTGCCTGCACGTCGTGTTGCATCTTTCTCTTGTATATATAACTGCCGGCTTCGTTCCGGCAGATTTTTGCAAGTTTGCAGGTAACGCCGCCAACATAAAATGAATAGAAAGGTAATAAACAAGACTACGCACAGGTAAACGCAAGCAACAAGTGGGGCGCCGACAATCGGCTTTCGAGCTGGATAGACATCACAATAAGAAAGTGGCGCAAATTCTGTGACATCAAATGGCCAAACAAGCGTATACATAGATAGAGCTCAAGAAATCGTAGTGCGCTTGTCAGCGGATTTGCGTGAAGAAGTTTTCTACTTGTAGGCCGTGCTAACGCAAGCAGAATGGTGTCAGCCCATTAAGTCAATCATGTGAAAAAACCATTAGACTGCTGTAACGGCGCCAAACCACAGCTACTGGCCAGGCAAAGCTGGAAAAGACATTACCCACTTACGAGGAATAGGCTTGAACGACTAATAATATCTAGCCCGACGAAAAGAAGCGCATTGACGGAGGTGACGCCAGTCAATAATAACGCCATAGACAAGCGCTATCTCATCTACGCGACGGCATGGCAATATTTTGAGCTGCTCGAATGCATGCCAAAGATAGGCAACATTTTCACTTCAAAATGCTAACCGGAAGTCTAGTAAAACGAATCTAAGGCTGACGTGGATTTAGAAAAGTCGATTTTCAGGGAGAGAAAAAGAATACATAATTTGAATCTGAATAAATGACTACTGTATAGCGCACAAATTTCTGAAATACCTAAAATACGCAAATTTGTTTTTTGTTGTCATATAAAAGCATTCTGAGGTTTTAAAACAAAAATTAACTATTAGTCAACCAGCTATCGCTTAACGAGCCATCGGTATTACGCGACAGCAGGGATTTAGTTTGGTGACGTTTGAGTGTTGTGTCCAAGGTGTATTTAAGGGGCCATAGCCAAATTGGACACCTAATCTTCCGCCGGACGCGACATCAAGACGGTGTGAAAAATGTGGAGAACTAAAATATACGTTAAGTGTAATGGTGGGTTCTGTAAGAAAATAGTCTATAAAGAGGGTAAAATAAGCCAAACATTGTACGGATTCATTTGTTTATTCATAGGCGGTATCGTATGATGTGAATCGTTACTATCTGTTATCCTTTTACTACCGTCTTCTTTATCGGCTACAGTCATTGTGTACAACACTCGGAGGCTGGCTTTTACCGATGTACGCGCCTCGTACGCATTGTCCCGTGGTGCCGATGCTTTCCTCTGCCTTTGCTTGTTTAACGAATTTAAACGCGGGTGTTCCTCCTTTGTCTTCTGTATGCTTTTGCATCTAGTGCTTAACATGTTGCTAAACTCTTTCGTAGTTTGTACGCGCAGAGAGTTGTTGCGCGAGCTCCTAAACCATTCTTTGCGTTAAAGGGAGGGTTCTGCTAGGCGGATATTTGCCATATCGCTACGTCGCATTTGAACTGGCGCAGCCTCTAGGCCCGTCGCATTTCAACTAAGTACAGAGGGCGAGACACGTCGTCTTTTAACGTTCAGCGACGTAGCTTTTATCGCAGAGTTTCGGAGAAGAGAGAAATATCGCCTTAATTTTTTGTTAACAGTTGCATTTAAGAGATTTACGATTTGGGACTTGTGTTGAGGGCATGCCTGTGAACGATGCTGATTGTCTTAACCAATCTAAACGAGTATTTTTTTGTATCGCCCTATGATTCTGCTTACTCGCACATCCCAGAATTGATAAGCCCTTCCATCCGCGGCTATACGCAGATCTAGCCCTAGGAATTTGGCTTGGATATGCTGCTTTTATTGCCGTTGGCGTAGTGGCAAAGTGTTCGTTGCCGTGTATGGTTGGTTCCAATATAGAGATTCCCATTTTGTAGGTTTGTACAAATCCATGCCAAAATCGTTTACTTGTTTTTTTTTTAACTTTATTGAGCAAGAAGTATGCAGACCGGCTAACGGCTTATTTTCGGCTTGCCTATCTAAGCTCTGCCCTGTTTTAGTTCAATTTGAGCACCGTATTAGAGCTCCTTGTTGTCGTGATTATACATGAAATCCGACATGACCAACGACGCAACACAAAATGCTCACCTATTTCGGGCGAATTCGCATAAAGCAGGAACATGTAACGCTTTAAATATCGGAGTGCCATAGCTCTATAAGTACGTGACTAATCAGGTTAAACGTGCATGTTAAACGTACATATTAGTCATTTTTAATTCGGTCGTTCGCTTTTCTAAATCGGCCGCAGATTCTTACTTTGATCGTTTACGAATTGTTCTTTTGAGCATCTTATGTACATTCGCTCTGGACGCATTGACCGGATAATCATTGTAAACTGTGTAATAGTCTGTAATAAAACTGTGCTTGAATCCTCGACATTTGCCCGACCGCTACAAATGAATATAGGACCACTAATATGGCTAATATGAACTCAATCTATCGACAGGCGCAATTTACCATAACAATTAAATAGAATATCCGTGGTATGTTTGAACATTTGGAAACGTTTCTTTTTCAAGGCTTTCATAAGGCTTACAGGTATTAGCTGTGTTTAGCAAAACAGATATTACATATTAGTACAAATTACAGACAGGTTTGTTATGAGTGTAGTTATTAAACTTGAACCACAACAAACGTAATTTTGACTTTGCTACCTAACCAAGCAATCGCCGCGCCGGTAGATCAACAAGGTCGCGCGTTTTGATGTTGAGAATATCGTTTTTTCTTGGAGACATCCAAGGGGGACAGGCAAAGGCACTGATTATCTAACATTAATTTATCCGTCTATTGCTTGAAGGTGACTATATGTAGTATTATCATTTAGCGTGGGCTTAAACGAAGCAAATATGCTTATAAGATGTTACATGTGTCCAAGGGTAAAGGTATGCACATCTTTGAGCGTGTGCAATACGTGCAGGCACAGGATAACGGTAGAGTCATCCGTGTAAAAGCGAGATTGCAGTGGTAACCAAAGAGAAGGGTACTTCAAATCTGCATTTATGTACACCAAACCTAAATGGCCATAGGGTAAATCATTGTGGCACTGCAAACAACAAAAAACCGTTCTGAACAATAAAAAATATTGTTTCCATCAAAATATGTGCAAAAGATTACAGATCGGGACAGCTGGCTTTAGCGCATCGACCGAATAGTTTGAAGATGTATAAATGGAGATAGAAATAGGATCATAACTAAATAAGTCGTGGTTAATCTATTTATTTTTATGCCCATTCTACGTTAAGTAATAACTTCTAGATATATACATGTATATTGTATTTTTAAACGGCGCATTTAGATATATGGGTCAGGCGAGAATGGGTAGCTTAAACTAGGGGATAAAGAACTTCAGACAAAAGTAGGGAAACAAATTTACGATGCAAATAGGGGACACTGCTTGAAAACCTCAGATGAAGTCATCTTCAAGGCGAAATTGGAGCCAAGATTGGCTGACGCTTCAGGTAGAATCAGTTCGGTTTTTTTAAATAAAACATTGAGGTGAGTATTAGCCAATAGAAGAAGGCTCATGGTTAGGCAGATACGACAAAACTAATTCAAAGAAGGAAAAAATTCAGTTGTGGCTGCTAACGCTAAAGACTCTTATTGGTCTGAACAAGACCCAACCAAGGCGAACCCTACTTTTCCAATGCTGTCGAAATGCATAGCGGACATAACCTGCTCAATCAGCCTGCTATTTATGGATGCAAAATTGCGGAGTCGTTATTTGGAACTGGGTAATGAAGCAAAGCCTGACAAGTCCTCACTTATGCAAAAATTGCATGCATGAAGAGAATCCGTAAAATCTCACAGTGAGTAATAGATAAATATGAAAAAAAAACTGGACGAGCTCAGCTATTGCAAGAACACTTCAAAAACTTAAAACCACTTCAAGTTCTGCGAATACGTGTTTCACAACGTGAGCACAAAATTACTTTTAACTGCATAATGTTCACGTTTTCTATTGCAATATATGTGCACGCATGCATGCGTTTTTATTTAATAGTGAGGTTGGAGAAAGGATATATAGTTATAGCGATAGCGGCCGGTAAGCTTAATTAGATTAGAGACAACCCTCTCGAGTAGAGCGCTGCCTACGTTGTCCTGGCCTGGCCGCGACGTGCATCCCCTGATAAAACCCCTTTCGCCGTTCAACGTCTGCTTCTTTCCGTCGACCCGCTACCTTGGCCATTCACTTAAGATCGCGAGAGCTGGTACTGGAGAGAAAATGTTATTCTCGACGTTACTCACAATAGCAATGTAGCGCTCAGTACCAACTGCCACTTAGTCGGACTAAGACAACGCGCCATCGCAACGACTACAACGGGCAAAAGTGTTTTCGACCGTTATACAGTAATACGGCCATGTTTACGCATTGTTGTTTTTAAAACCCATATGTTTATGCATATATAAATATGACAGTGTGCGTAGTTGACAAAATCATACTAAACATCCATGTTCCACAAGCCCGCAAAAGAGACTGCTGATGATGGTCGTGGAATCAGTAGCTTTATTAGGAAAGCAAATGATATAAAGTGCCCAGAGGGCAGCAGCGCTGGGGCTAATTCAGGGGTACTGCACGGTCAGCAAGATTGCTACTCTGACACTAAAAGGATTAATCACTTGGGATCTCATGGCTCTCGAAAAAATGCGATTTTGGGACTATTTGCTTTCACGCAGATAGAAAAGAGAGAGAAACGTTACAATGAAAACATGGCTGGCTGAGTGGGACGCTGCCCCCTCGGGATTCCTGGAAGGTCTCCGCGGTCAGATATCAAGGCATGGACAAAAAGGCGAGAAGGCGACCTTACCTATCACCTCACCCAGATCATCACAGGTCGGAAGAACCTACACTCGTACTTGTTTTGGATTGGAAAGTCTCCGTCGGTAATATGTGTGTTCTGCCAAGTGTGACGACACTTGAGGTCAGCTCGGGTAAGGGTGAGCAGACACGTCCACTTGGTAGACCCCGTGGAACACGGAGGGAGACCCACACCATGAGGTCCGCAACCCACCTTAGATCAGCCTAAAGATGTTTGCAGAATACATCGTCTTTAGTAAGCAAGCCTGAACGTTATAAGCAACTATGGCAAAAGAGGGACTCCAAGTGAAATACCAAAGATGCAAAGAAAGACCGACACTTCTTCTAGCCTGAAGGGGCTGAAGATTAGCGCAGCTTAAACGAAACGACTTCCCAGGTACAGTAAATGTAAATCAAAGCGGGATTTTTTTGGCTAAAACTGTCCTTATTCCCGGGCCAGAGGTAAATAAGTCTATCGAGCAGACGAGGCAAGCTGAGCAAGATATATAATCAGCCTGTGCATGCAGATGCACGCCGGCTGGTATCGGTTTCGGACAAATAATGAAAACCCTCTCCCTCTGAAACAATTTTGGCACGCTTGGAGGTTTGAATTAAAGCGGCTAGTCTAGGAGGAATTTTAACTAGAACATCCTGTAATTTGAAGTTCCACCGCAGCAACTAAGCAAGCGGAGGAGGGCGGGAAGCTATTTAGTACGGAAATGTTGGACAGGGGGTGTCTACTGGCAACCTAGCGCTTGTTGCAACTGACCTGTAACTTTTTAAGAGGCGAAAACCCGTAACAACTGCTCACGCGTGCGTTTTATCCCGTTACCCTGGGGAGGGCACGCCTTAGGGGGTCAACAAGATCATTACTTGCATTACTATTTTCTTATATTATATGGCGACCTTACGGACTACTATATATATATATATACAGGTAGTTCAATAAGTTCTTAGAATGAGCTTTTTAGAATTCGAATTTTGGCACGCTTTCACCGCTACTAGGAACTGCAACTTTTCGACTGCTAGCACTCAATATATTATGGTGATTGGCCGTTGCGATTTCGTTTGATAGCTTTTCCCGTGCAACGTATCGGCGTGATTTTGAAAAATGGATAAAAAATAGTTTCGAGTGGTTATCAAGCATTTTTATTTCAAAGGTTGGAATGCGACCCAAGTAAAAATTGAGTTAGACGAGACGTACAGTGACTCTGCGCCATGTTTTGCCACTGTTTCCAACTGGATTAATGTGTTAAAAAGAGGTCGCAGGAGCACCGAGGATGAACTACGTCCAGGAGGCCAAAAAACGGCAACTGATGAGGAAAACGTAGAGAAAGTGCGAAAAATTCTTGGCACAGATAAGCGAATGAACATTAAGGAAATAGCGGAGGCATTAGGGATTAGTTTAGGCAGTGTGCATTTTATCCTACACGAAAACTTGAAGATGAAAGAGCTTAGAGCAAAATGGCTGCCGCATTTGCTCAACCAAGGCCAAAAAGACGCGCCTGTTTTGGCTTTACAGCGAAATTTGGCCAAGATGTCAAACAATCTGTCGGATTTTTGGTGCAGATTCATGACCGTCGATGAAAGCCGGGTTCATCACTACACTCCCGAGACCCAAGAAGCATCTTGCCAATGGTGTGCACCTGATGAAGGACCTCCGAAGAGGGTGCGGACAACGGCATTGACCGGAAAGGTGATGGCTACAGTTTTTAAGACCAACGTAGAATAATGCTGGTCGACTACCTTGAGAGCTGTAAAACGATCACAGGAGAAAATTATGCAAGACTGTTGGACTGCCGTTAGCAAGAACTCATCGTGAAACGGCCCGCTTTGCAGAAGAAGGTTGTCCCGTTTCACCAGGGCAATGCTCCCGCACACAAGTCGTGGCAAGCAACGGCAAAACTGGCCCAACTGAGGTTCGAACTTATTGAACAACCTTCCTATTCATCCTGAATTGAAGGAGAACGGCAGGGACGCCTCTCCCACGGTTTCGATGTAATGCCAAAGTAATACCGAGCCTGGGGGGGTGGGGAGGAATCCGGGTTTAGTGGGTTTGCGAGTCTCACACTAGTCACGCAGGCTGCTAGTGGCGCATGTGCATCATGCATTACCGAAACCTCCCAGAACAAAAAAAAAAAAAAAAAAAAAAAAACCTTCCTATTCTCCAGACCTGGCCCCCTCTGATTATTTCCTCTTCGGACATTTGAAGAATAGTCTCGGTGGAAAGCGTTTTTCCAGCAATGCCTATTTTCAGTCTAACGACGCGGAATTCTACTCAAGAGGTATGAAAGCTCTGAAATCTCGGTGGGAAAAGTGTATTGAGCTTCTCGGGGAGTATATCGAATAAGAAAAATTTAAAAACATGATTTGGAAAATTCTCGGTTTTCATTCTAAGAACTTATTGAACTACCTGTATATATACAAGACTAGATTTGATGTTGCGCTCCAGATGGTTAGGCGAAGCTTAATGTTGCACTTGGCTATTTGACCAATAGCCGGTATATCACTGGAATAAAATCATTGAATAAAGCCTAGACGATACGCCACCCTATTCATTTTATTTTTGCAGTGTGTATTTTGACTCATGTGAAAACCTAGGCTTAGTTTCAGACAGTCAATGTGATGCTGAATACGTTCGAAAGAAGCTTTTTAAACATGTTTTAGTTTGCCCGCGGCGCAATGTTTTAGTTTGAGGTGCCAGAAAATTTGTTTTGCCATGGCCCTGGTGGTAAGTCAGTGGCATTTAAGACAAAATGGCGCATTCTAGACATCCGTATACAAGTCACAACACTATATGCAGATCGTCACTATTTCTCGAATGAACTTCAAAATAGTAAGCTTTGCGTGACACTTTTGTCAGTTGTCTATCTACTTGCTGGCGGAAAGAAGTTGGGGTACTTTTTTTGTCTGGCGACGTAACGACTTAATAACTACATAACTGTCCGTCCGCAAAGCAAGCGGCCCGTCAGAAGCACAACAAGGCCAATATAATCTTGAAGAAAGAGATAGGCTCTTAGAAGTCATTACAATGTTATATTTTATGAAGAATATTTGAGTTTTATAAGCTGGTGTAAGTCGCTCATTAGTTCCGAAGAATAACGGATGATGAGGAGGTGCCATAAAGGAAATGCGCCCAAATTTGACAAAGGGGATCTTCAAGCAAGCTCAAATCATAACTCAGAACATAAAATGTGAATGTGATGGACTGAGCGTTTAGACGGAGAGGGCCTTTTTTACTGTAGGTCATGGTAAAGTGTTCTGTGCTATTACCACGTTTATTATACATTTACGTCCAATCGAACAAAGTGCAAAAATGTTACACATATTGAAATTACAAAATGATTAAATAATATAGCATAAGACAATATGTGTTACAGTGCTAGACGCATTTTAACCTAGATAATTATGTGAAACGATGTGTAATTACTTGCAGATAATCGCATTAGAGCGCACATATTCAGGTGGTAATTACGGTACAAAAGCGTCTATGTTTCATTTTACTGGTGTTGCGGTTTATTGATCGGCTATAACATAGAAGCTCTCAGTCACTCCAAAAAGGCCCGGTACAATAAGCAGAGTTTTTTCAAATTATTAATATTATTATTGACTTATATGTTTATTTGCATACATATTGTCTAACAATTGTCTCATTTTGAACGTGTACACCGGATAACATAAATGAAAATGTCTCATTCACTCCAGGTTCGGACTTGTCCAGTCTAGCTGAGTTTCATGTACAGAAGTGGCATTACCCCGCTGAAGGTCCAGAGACAGTATCTAGGTCAGGGACTCGAAAGCTCTGGTGTTCCCTGTTGTACGGCTGAGCGCCTTGCCGACTCGTTGAATAAGTTTGTGCGTCTTTGGGCCAGATCCCCCAGTGTCTCGAATGCCAGCGGGCGAAAGTCGTGTGGGTAGGTAATACTGGCATACTTTCTGCACTTATTCGTCTCCGCCAACATAGACGCGCGACCAGCATGTTCCTCTCGCGCACTAATCATTGAAGGGGCTAATGAGTCAGTAACGGTTGCATTCCATACCGGCATGTGACCTATCTTGAAGGACGTTAGTGTCAGTCCGTCAGGCCGCTTAGAAATTGTCCCTGCATACTTCGATACTCGATATCTAGAATGCGTAATCGCCATTTTTTCAAAATAGACATATGGGATAGTTAAGCACAGAAGCAGACTCAACGTTGTGGATACTATTTAAACAATTTGAGTTAAATATAGTTAAATATTAAGGCTGCTACTAGTGTTATTGATTTATTGGCGAGGGAGTGTTGTGTTTTTGCTCCGTTCTAAATCAGTTGGAATATAGGCAAACACAAGAAAATAGGCATCACCCACAGCTTCACGTGATGCGAGGAAGCAAGCTCCGTGGACTGTAGACACTTATTAAACCAAAATAGCAACAGTGTGAGTTACAGTTGAACTTTAAATGCAAAATGTTTGCCAACTCAATATTTGCTATAAATGCACGCGTTTGTGACAATTTCTTATTATAATTAAATTATATTTACGTTACTTTTTAAACGTGATGTAAGCGATGTAAGTCTTACGAGAGGGTCGTAGCAAACCGCGTCAACTTTGGGGAACAAGTTTAGCTATGGTAGGAGATAATAAACTTAACTCCAAAGCCTTGTAATCTAATGGCCTTCGGGTCCCACAAAGCCACAGTTGCGTGTAGGTACTTAGGCACTCTCCTTCAGCCAGTAACATTAGAGAGTCTTCTTTGTGCTCACCGAGATTAGAACAGATGAGTCTAATCTTGCTAAGAAAACAGCTGAGCTAAGTTTCGACAAATATTAAATACACTTATAAACATGCTGTCATATTTAATTTAAACGACTTTTTAGGTTGCAATATCAAACAAAAACATTAAATCAAAAATATTTTTTGACCCAGTTTCCTTTCACGGAGCGAATTAGTACCGTAACGAACAGCGTGCACTGTCTAAGTCCACTAGATAATATCTGCATCTCTTACTGCCTTGGAAACCTGCTCTTCAGCATCCATTGCAAGACATTTCACGCCAATTAACTAAGTTGAAAGTCAATTCACACCAGCACATTAGGTGTGCGGTGGCTGTTGAAATGCAGCATGCATATGATTACATATTGTAGCCTATAATTACCTCCAAGCACGATAATAGTGGCCTGATATGTATTGTAAATATCTCGAAACGTCTATTAGAGCACTGTCAGGGATTTTGGCCTCCATAACAGCGTGGCCTAGGGAGCCGGCGCAGTAGCCATGGTTATAATCTGACCGGCATGTCGCAGGTTCGATCCCTGTTGTTGATCGAACGTTTTGTGCGCGACGTTCATTGATATTATGTGATAAACCACACCGCTGGGAGTCAGCGACCATGCTGCCACAGGGACTGTAAGGGAAACTCTAGATGTTTTAACATACCCGGCCCTGAAGTAAGAATGGTCTAGAATTAAAAATGTTGCGTACGCTCTGTTAATTCACCTGTGCCTTTTAGTTGAGTGGTTACGCGGCGGGCTACGGAGTGTCGGTCTTGGGTTTCAAATGCTTCTTATCGATATTATAAGGTGAAGAGAAGAGAGTGGTAAGAGAAGCCAGAGAGAAAGATTTTCAAAAGACACACATTGCAACTGCAATAACGACAGGCGCGACCTGGTTGTTTAATCTGCCGGATAACAGCCTTGCAAGCTGTCAGGAGTTTAGTGCACGCCATGCTCATGGTCCTGCATTCAGCAGTCGTCTCCGATGTCTAAGATAACCCATGTCCGAGTCTTGGACATGTCTTATCTTGCGGCTTGCGGGCGACCAATATGCTATCGTGGACCATAGAGAAGCGATTTACTTGTAAACATGCTCTCCGGGGATTCTCGCCTAAGCTCTCTAAATACTGTACTGGTTGTTACATAGTACAGCCTGAAAATAGGGTGACATAACAAGGGTGAAAGAGTCAAGGAATTCAAAACTCATGACTCATCCTAGGCAGCGCCTGCCAACGACGCCCACATAGACGTTGCAAAGAGAATCGGCAACAAAGTGGTTTCTGCAGTTTGCGATTTTTCTTGTGGCTTAACAAACACCATTTAGATGCTAAGGTTAGAGTGATTTTTGTGCCAGTAACTGCCTCAGGGTGCTGTCAAAAAGCCAATTCTGGTGTAGTTGGTCAAGTCTTTCGGAGGCATCTCATGAACTAACGATCTGCCAAATGCAATAACAGCTTGCAAAATCAGTATGCGACGATCTCAACAAATACGCCTTAGATGAAGTGGATAGGTGATGCCAGTGGAATGTGCTTGAGGGACAGAGTTGTATGACTCAAGTTCAGGACATAGTGGGTATACCTCTCTTCAACTGTTTTTCACTATTGTCGGTTGTTTTCGTGCTCTGTCGGTGTCCTCACGTGATTTTCACTTTCGCTTTCGCCCCGGCATTGTCTTGTTCGTTCGGTTCACGGAATGCTTTGTATTGGAATGGAAGCCAGGCTATGTTAGCGGACACGGAGCTATGGACAGGACTCAGCAAAGGTACAGCTTTCGAATTCCTGAAGCCGAGATCGGCAATCGTTTTTAAATACAGGCAACTAAATGCGCATCCTATGTATTTGTACGGACTTGCAGAAAAACAAAAATATCTTTTAGACTTAGAATAATGTCCTAAACATTTGCACAAATACATGTCTTGTCCCAAATAATTTCCATACATTAATTTTATTAAGCGTATTTTTATTTTTGTATGTCGTATTTCGGATATCGGCCACGTAAAATGCAAACTCCTTATGCGACTACTGCTAATGTATTATGTACGGACTGCATGGCTAGAAATCGTTGTGAAGCCACTGTTTTAGATGTCGCTCGGTTTCATGCGAGTGCTCAGTGGGGCAACGCAAGCGATGCAAGAGAACCGCTGGGCGGCTGAGTTTAAAATAGGTTCGAAGCGATCGTGTTTACGGCGTGTCCATATTGACAAAGCATGCTATTAGTCTTGACTGTGTCGCCAGCTTGCAATTTCTAACTCCCTGATGTCTACCAAAGTGTGTGGCTAATACGATAGCGCACCTTAGATAATAGCACGCCATACAAAACCAGGATATGTTGCAATGGTGAAGTTCATCATCTCCTATGTATTTTGCCTATCGGAGGATCTAAGATGCGGACTGAGAGTGGCGCCAAAACGTAATGAATCTAAGTAAGCACGTACTCAGAAAATACGCACGTACAGCTCATTCATGACTCATTATACACATTTTAGTCGAGCCTGGTGGCGTAGTGCTTTCGCCTGCGCCTCGCGACCGAAGGAAACACATAGGTGCGCGGGTTCGAACCCCACCGTTGCACATTTGTCTTTATGGGGGTCCGTCTATAAAGCAATGCAAAAGGCAGTTCCATAGACGTTAAATATTGGCTGAGGGTAAGCCCGGAAAAGTTTTTATACACATTTTAAAAGGTTATTCTTCAAGTCGGATTGGATGAGCAAACGCTGCACGATACTGGTTGATAATTGTCTTTACTCCTATATCTTTAAAAAGTTTATACAAATACCTATAACACATGTTTTTGTTTTACTTGTCTAATATTTGAAAACCCCAAAAACTAAAAATTGCAATTTAAGTGATTTTACACTTATGGTACGACCTACTCGAAGGGAGTAGTTTAAAAATAACCGACCAGAGTAGCTACTGTAACCAACCTGTACCAATAGGATCCTAAACATATGGTTAAGTCTGTTGCTTCAGGATGCTTTAGGTAGAACATGCACAAGGACCCCCAGTACCGATAATAAAGGAGAGCCCCAAAGGGAAATGCTGTCAACCTGTTGTAATAGAGCATACATTGCCAGATGCATTTCAGCCAATCAAACCTATATGCGGGCATGAATATATAAATACATGTTGCGAATCTTCTCCTCACCACCGACCATGACTTATGAAGAGGACCTCTACGAGCTTGGCATTTGAGGGGACGTTCCCGTCTAGGGAAAAAGTGTATATATATACAGTGGTACAGGGTGTGACTGAAAGAATTTTATAGCGATACATAAAATTGTAGAGCTCGTTAAGACGAATATTTTTTCCAATGGTACATGTGCTCTGAGAAGTCTTGTTTCGGAGTTACAGTGAAATTACTACAATTTGTGACACTGGTGTTTTTGCCCGACATAGGAGCACAAAATGTGCTGTTGCGAGACAACCTAGACAGAAACTAAGCACACCGTCGTGTTCGTGATAAAATTCTGCTCAATCTGAAGAATATGCATGGCCGGTCAGAAGATGCGACATGGTCGCTTAGAAGAGAATTCGCCAAAAATAAAGTTCTTTATTAGCGTTCACGCCAAATACTTTAGAATCATAACCCTACGACCACCCACGTGTTCAAAGCTAACATATACAGCAAATGCGCATTTCATGACGATCATTTTGTTACCAAACATATGTCAATGCGAGCTGTGGTTGCGGAGTAATTACGATTTTTCGGCGTGATGTCCAGATTAAGTGCATGTAAAATGACTGTGTGGCGACGTTCACTACCGCCGACGTGTCGCGCGACAGCCGCAGCGCGTCATTTTTCATGCACTTAATCTGGACGTCCCGCCGAAAAATCGTAATTACTCCGCAACCACAGCTCGCATTGCCATACGTTTGGTCCCAAAATGATCGTCATGAAATGCGCATTTGCTGTATATGTTAGCTTTGAACACGTGGGTGGTCGTAGGGTTATGATTCTAAAGTATTTGGCGTGAACGCTAATAAAGAACTTTATTTTTGGCGAATTCTCTTCTAAGCGACCATGTCGCATCTTCTGACCGGCCATGCATATTCTTCAGATTGAGCAGAATTTTATCACGAACACGACGGTGTGCTTAGTTTCTGTCTAGGAAGACTGGTTGTCTCGCAACAGCACATTTTGTGCTCCTATGTCGGGCAAAAACACCAGTGTCACAAATTGTAGTAATTTCACTGTAACTCCGAAACAAGACTTCTCAGAGCACATGTTCCATTGGCAAAAATATTTGCTTTAACGAGCTCTACAATTTTATGTATCGCTATAAAATTCTTTCAGTCACACCCTGTATAGACATAGTACAGACTGTATAGGCATACACATTCAAGAAGCCAAGCCAGGCTCAAGCACCGGTTGGCTAAAACCACTAGTCTTTAGGTTAAGCGACGTTCGAATTTTGAATACTTTTCGGAAGAAAATGTCAATTTCGAGAGTGTAGCTCTCGCACAGCGCAAAAAAAGGCATTGTTTTCGTAACAGTGCCTAGTTTTGTCAATATAGTGTCTGTACTGCTGAAAGTAGCCGCGTGGCTTGTTTGCAGTTGTGCGAGTGGGTAGGTGAGTGAGCCAAGGTTAAGTTCGAACCTTAGGTCCCACGGAATTTGCCCAGATAGAATGTGCATGGCTGCGATGGGCGTTGTGCTACTTTCCTGTGCAATCTTAAGTGCCGTCTTGCTGGGAGGCAGCGTGTTGTAGCCCTGGCAATCGTGCACTCTCATGGGGGAACTACATATAGCATAATGCTTTGCCAGGCACTAATGCTATGAGATGGGGCCAAATTTCGGTTTCTCCTCTAGTCCGCTAGAAAATCTTCTGCAGTTTCGCTAAATCCTTAGCAGCTTTTTGGGCTGACTAGCACTTTTGAGGTGTTTCTATAAGTACTTAAACTAGAATCATACCTAGGAACTCTACTCTGGGTGTTACTGAGTGCCCTTCGACGCATATGTTTAGAATGTGGAAAGGGCGCTTATTCCGTTTTAAATGATTGTTTCTGTTTTTGCCGAACCAAGTCGAGGTCTAGGTGTGTAAACGTGTTGTCGAATAGTTGCAGGGTCTAGGCTCGTGATGCCGTGCTTTTAAATGCTCTGACATTTATAAAATCTGTAAATCACTTTCGGCCGCAAAGTGAGGCGTCGCAAAAGAAAGTGCTACGTATGGTGTTCATATATATGCTTTCTTACAGTATTTTCATGTCTTCTTTGCGGTATTTTAATGTTTTTTTTTTTATATATTAGGCACTTGAAGCACAAACGTTCTATAAAAACAAAATCCGCAGTTATGTAAGCAACATTATTATTATTATTATTTTCTTTAATCCCTTTCGTCCTCTTTCCACACAGCTGAAACTCTTTCACCCGTTAAATTACACCTGTCTATAAAGGTCTCAAACAATTCAGCTCACTCGCCAGTAGAAATATCTACGCGCCCATTCACACCCTGAAATAACCTGTGATTCCATCACGCTACTGATAGAGAAGCTAGATCGCTGAATTGTAACGTATCTGCTACCACATATGACAAGTACGCTATATATATATATATATATATATATTTTTTTTTTTTTTTTTTTTAAGTTTAGCTGTAATTGCTACGGCCAAGATGAAAGCTCACTGGGGCATGCGGGTAAGACGCTTGACTTTTACTCCGGATTTACTAGAAGAACTGAATTATAATTTACTCTGTCTGGTTTGTTTCGACGAGAACGGTGTATCTCGTATGCTACTATTATAGTTTTTTAACTTTACACATTTCACTCTTTCATAGCAGGAGCGCTTAACGCTGCAGTATATGTACACATAAGTAAAGTCGTATATATACGGTCGTACGCATATCGGCTTCGATAAAGAAGGTTATTTGTTATATTGCGAGCCATAGCATAAAACAACACGCCAATGTTACCAGTGTTGGAAAAGATAACGTCTGGCTCGAAAATGGGTACAACTTCCCACGTGGAATTTTTATACACAGTTGAAGATCCTTTCTACTTCAGACCGGGCTGAGGGTAGGAGATTGGAAGGAAAATACGAACATTCCGAATAGGTCTTGTCCGAAAGTCTATGTGGACTCTCCTTGCCTAGCCGCAAAGTGTGCCCAGGCGACAGAGAAAGAGACAGAACATTGTTATAAAAAAGAGCTAGTTGCGGCAAGCGAAATGGCGGAAATGAGGCCAAGACATACGCGGACAGAGCTGGGTAAGCCCTCAGCAGCAGCTGAGGCTATCAGGTAGAGAGGGAAGAACTATTTGGGCGCCGCTGTTACTGGCAGCGACACGATAACATCTAGGATCTCGTCTCATGCAATATAGACGAATGTGCGTCATGATAGCCTTTCCATGGCATACGCACACACTCCAACACACAGAGCATTCGTCTCTTCGCAAGCATTTTGCTCGTGCCATTTTCGGGTAGCTATGACAACTTATATATATAGTCAACGCGATTTTTTTTGCAGTCGTTTTTTCAGTTGTCGACGAGGAAGCGATTATTGTGCAGCTTTGTGGCCTCGCAGGCGCGTCCTCCTTAAAAAGCAGTTGAGGTGTATTCAAATCCGCGACAAAGGCCCGACTGCCAAATCTTAAGATTGTCAGAGATATTGCCTAGGTTGCTTCGCGCGGCCGTGGGATTTGCTCCTTCTTTTGCCGTGCAAATGTAGAATATTTCAACTACATACAATAGAACGTAAACTAGGCTGAGGGCACAGGCATTGTTAGAGTGCTGCGCTGTTGCTAGGCTACATACTGGCCGGTACCCGAGTGTTTCTTTTGCCTTGTTGTAGCTACTACCGTTAGTTAAGATTAGCAGGTCTGCTCGTGTGTTGTATATATACCGTTTGGCATTGTGGCCAGCTTAAGCATTTTAGTCAAAAGCTACTTGAGAAACTGAATTAGTTGGCTTAGATGGTGGACCCTAGAATGTATGCCTGAAAATAAATGTCTAAGTGCAGAATATAAGAAATTGAAATCCTAAAAACATAAGTTGTCTATGCAAATAGAATAAACAAATATTAATTAGTTGTTAATGCAGCCACTCTCGCTAACGTGTTAGGCTTAGTCATCGGAATATAATAAACGGTTATTGTAGCTGCATTAAGTAAACTTCCACTTATGTTTCTTTTAATGTAAACATCTGCATGACTACAGGTATTCCTCGCCTACATTCGATAATCCCGCACTGTGCTGATAATTACTAGGGTTTTTTTTTAACAGTCGTTCCCCCAACAAGTCAACTACGAGGCGTTTATTTAGCGTTCTATTTGTAGATTGCCCTCATGCGAAAATGAAAACGACTAATTTGGAACGTTGACGCATTGAAACCAAAAAACTTCAATACGGGGTTTAATTCACATCGGCGAGGCACACCGAATTAACCTAGCTCATCTAATTATAGGCGCAACTTGAAGACAGTATTTTTCGAATCAGTCTCTACGTGGAATGGCTAATCAATGATTTCAGGTGATCCCTCTATATTAGGATATTTGAAAAAGCCTGTGGGACCCTTAGCCTCGTAGGCACATTAAGTGCGTTGCAAAAAAGGCTACACGCTACGTTAAGCTCTGGTCGGAAACAATTCACTTTTTATTGCTGCAGCTAATTATATCGACACACCAAGATGAATGCATTTGAATTGCCTGTGTTAGAAACAATTAGATTTATCCAATATATATATATATATATATATATACTGACAGAGAAGCAAAAGCGATACAAGTTCGGAACACTTCCGAAATGAAACACATCCTAATTATATCGACACACCAAGATAAATGCACTTGAATTGCCTGTGTTAGAAACAATTCGGTTTATCCAATATATATATACATATATATATATATATATATATATATACTGACAGAGAAGCAAAAGCGATACAAGTACGGAACACTTCCGAAATGAAACACATCCTCCAAACACTCACGTTCGATGCGCTCAGTCCCTAGGGGAAGGCATCTTAGGTAAAAGCTGCTTAAACTAACCCACGAATGTCACGTAGAATGTGTTTGAACTTGTGCATAAACCAGCCATTAAATTCGGACTTCACCAACCGATCGCATATCAAATGCAAATGAGCTCCGAAATAAGAACAAGAGAATACGAGTAATTCAATCGGAGCCCTCATGGTCTGCGCTCCGTAAATACCGTATCGCCGCTCTGCACGACGTTAACTCGCATTTGCCTGCATACCACAAGAGCACCTGTGACGTTGTACCAGAGGGCAGCCCAAGCGCAAAAATATGCGTGCACGAATCACCTGACAGGATGTCGAGAGCTACGGCTGTCGCGCAAGAGACAGAGGGACTCGCCGCTTAGAAAGAAGCTTGGCCGCACTGGGTATCCCACCCACGGAATACCTTAGACGCAAGGCCTGCGAGAAAGAAGAGGAAAACGAACAAATATTGAGGGTCAGAGTGAAACACATTAAGGAAGGGAAAGCCAAAGCTCTTCTCGAATGCCTTATGTAGCTCATCAAAGACGAGTAGCCATTGTCTACGTACACGACCGGCCATGCTGCGTCACGAACTTTGGGGAAACAAAATATATCTCAACATGTAAGCGTCTCAGTGCATTGGAGATATGCCTTACGACGATTTCAGCCAGTAAGGGACGAGGGATGGTAAAGAAATAAAAGCAACTTCACTTATAATAGGTCTCAATCAAACTAACGATGTTTTTGTCAATGCCCGCCACGCACCCACCGAACGTATCGACGAGAACAGTGAATTAAAGACCTTGCTAAATTGGTTTGCTAAGTTCCACTCCGACAACTTAAGTTCTTTAGCTAAGCCCTGTTCTAGAAGGCCCGTTACGCTCGATGTACACTGCTTACGTAAAACTGTTTCACAGATTTCCCGAGTGAATACGTGTAAATTAGCTATGGGGTCGGGATGTGCCACGCAACTATCACCACTCATCTTCGCGTCCATAGTTTTTAGTATTGAACCAGTAGTTACTTCTTGATTTGAGCGACCGCAATCAAATGGAGCGCCTAGCAAAATGCTGTTCCTGGCTTGCCGTAGTGCCATTATTTCTTTTATCAAATTGGTACCTGTGACAAAATATGGTTACCTGTGACTCATCCATTCGCGCACGATTTTGCCGTGTGTCTGGTAGATAGGTATGGCATCGACCCTCACGGGGATCTTTATAGTGCCCAACGATAGTCACGGGTGTCTGATCAGTTCGTATACGTATAGTAACGTATACGACTATTTAACTTGTTAATTGTTTAATACTCGTTTTTTCTCGTTCACGCGTCACACCGGTTATGTCCCTTTATTCATTCCATCGACATATACAGATATGTTTAGGTGATTAGAAACCCCGCATCTATATATATATATATATATATATATATATATAAGAACATATATGATTTGCTCGATTAATTTACTTATTTCGATCAATCCTCGATATATATATATATATATATAGGAACGTAGGATTTTTCGACAATCTCATTGTGTGAAATTGCCTCGTTCATATGGTTCAAGCGGCGAATGGCAGTAGTCTGGTGCTGACTGGGCTGTTTTGCTTTCGTGGCAAAAGCGTTTTATCTTGATAACAAAATAAATATCGCCTGCTGGAAAGAGACGTCTAACACAGAGTACTATAAATGATCTTTTGCGGCGAAATTGACGGTCTTTGATAAAATCATGGAATTCTGGAATTGCGCTCGACGTGAAAGTATGACCTATATATTGAATCTGCGAAACATTGTCCTTGCATAGTGCCAGATATTTTGTTCGTTGTACTCTGTCTAGTATGACCGATTAAAGTCAATGCACGGATTTTATTTCGCGTTTTGGACCATAAATCTACGTTAACCAAGTTATTCCTACGCTCTAGCGATTGCATTAAAACTGATACTTTAAGCCAAGATCTCACATATCTGTGTGTAGGCTGGCCACGGTTACAACTAGCTATATTATGAGGCCGTGACAATATATGGAAAACCGCAACGCCTGTTTTTCTACGCTGCAAAATAGTTGCGGCTGTTTTATTGTGCACTCTATCTTAAGACAAAGTACATTTGTGCATCGATGAATGCAGCGTCATCGATGGTGAGTGGTAATCGCTTTGTAAGAGTGTGACTTTATAAATACCAGCATTTGATCGTTTGCAGTACGCACAAATTTGTTTTCAGGAAACGTTTTACCAAATATCGTGTAAATGCAAATTTAAGTTCAGCGGATACCTATGTGAAGTACAACCTACAGTGACGGCTTTGCGTGTGTTGAGTAATAATAATAAACCAAATTTTGCTCAATGAAATAGCAAACAGCTAGCTAAACTTTATTAAGGATTTTGCAGATCATACATGCAGTGGTCGCTTGGCAGATCAGTGTGATCTGTTCGCACATATGCATTAAATATTCGGTGACTTTTCGGACAGCGGATGGCACTGTTTACTGAGCCAACAGGGTTAATGGGCAACGCGTGTCTGACGAGGTGGGGAATCCGAGGGGTGACCACAGCCGCTTGATCCAATTGGCACCCGCCACAGATCCTGTCAGTCCGTAACACTATTAAATTACGATCCGGAAGAGATCAGCACACTGTCGGAGTGTGATGCTTAAGGGGAGAGGTGTGTTTACTGGGATTGGGACTCGAAGAAACCAGATCGTTGGGGTTAAGTCCTATACACCGCGGGTAGGCTACAATGCTACACCCGTCGCGCCAGTGCGTAAATGCATTCACCATCCCCCACAACAAAAATTGAATGGATTGTACTTAACTGTCCTCTTTAATTGGACATCTACTTCATAATATATATATATATATATATATATATATATATATATATATATATATTATTCGCAACGTATTTGGCAGCTCTCATCGATATTTGTAAAATCGGACAATTAAAGACGTTGTCTACAACATCCATCATTTAGTGGGAAAAGCTGCTCAATCGCAATCATTGCCACAAGCCTGTTCGCTTGTCCACGGCATGAAAAAACCTAATCCACATGCGCACAACACAATCTGCATTAGACGAGACCTATTGCTCACTGCTGCCGTCGTCGCCTGACAGTCGCACAGAAAATCATTCTTGCAAGTTACTTTACGATACAATAGTGCCGTTGATAGTTTTACAAGACCAATTCAAAAGGGTGCACGATACAAGTCTATGTAGGCGTCACGCTAGGTAGTTGTTGAGTAGTGTATGCACGGCAGCAACAACAGCAGGGTCCACGGCCACCTTCAACAGTCTTAGAAATGGCTTCAAGAATAACCAAGCGGCAAGTTCCTACTTGCCGATGACAGCAGCAGGGTCTAGCAAAGGTTGTCATCAAGAGGACTAAAAGAATAACAAGGCTTCTTTGACCAACCGTGCCACATATATGTTTGTTGATCTGTCGCCATACAGCGATACTGCATTAGGCTGATTACAAATGCTAATAATATCAGTATGCGTGGGGAGCTAGTTGTTGTTGTTGTTGCAGTCGTCGCAATTTTTGCTCTTTGTGTGCTGCTTTGTTGCTGTGCAGAAAGCGATTATGAGAAAAACAGAGCAGATGATGGAAATAACTGGTAACTTTCAGTAGCCTCAGCTTTCAGCGTAGAGTTCATTTGGGTTAGCTGCATCGTCTATCCATTAGCAACTGCCAGTAGTTTGCGTGACTAACTTGCATTTTTCTATCGAGCAACCTCGATATAGCATTTTGCTGCGCCAATTATTGGCGGATTAAAAAGAAAGGTCGTGTCCGATTAGGGCTAGTCGGAAATAGCGTTATGCCAATCATGTTCGCTCTCTGGCGACAATAGCAGCATCCCATGGACATTCCCACAAGAGTCGACATATGCCAGTTTTGCTTGCACATTTACGTACCTTCCGCAATAAACTTAAGCTATATAACGTTACGTCCAAATTAGGTTGTACTTACCAGTATAGAACGTCCTGCTGATTGTACTTAATACGCGATTCTTCTCACAGGCGTAATTTTCTTAGGCCGAGTCTGCAATGATGTGTGCTTTGTTTATTTAGCTGCCTCTCTTTTTATAACAACTGGTATAAGATTTTTTTTTTCTGGGAGGTTTCGGGAATGCATGATGCACATGCGCCACTAGCAGCCTGCGTGACTAGTGTGAGACTCGCAAACCCACTAAACCCGGATTCCTCCCCACCCCCCAGGCTCGGTATTACTTTGGCATTACATCGAAGCCGTGGGAACTGGGATAAGATATATTATCCCAGTTGGCTAATTCTAACGTCTAATTCCACCTTATCTGATCAACGTACTCTTTTTCAGAAAGCGTTCAAGAAGTGTTTGCTTAGAGCATATTTTCTTGTGGGTATCTCGTAATGGCGCGGCAGTAGACTTGCCGGAAAGCATTTAATGCAACCTACTATTAGCTATGGTATATTAACAAGCACTAGGTTTAAACAGCGAATGCGACGCGATTTATACTAATTATCTGATGTGGATCGCGTCCATCCATCAAAAATGCGTACGTATTAAGTGCACGAAACAAAACATTACTTGCTTTTAGCGATTTAGATTCAATTCTATAGCTTGGTCTGCTTAAACCATCACGATTGTCCAGCTGTATCGCAAGCTTACTTTTGTGATCTATTGGAATGACACCGCGCAGAGATGCAAAAATCGTCGTAGAGTTTTGCTGAGATCTATTAACCTTGTTTTACCCTACTCGCATTTTCGCTCCGGCCTTCTGGGCTATCATTACGATCGCCCTTACTATTTGTAGACTATTCGATTCCTGAGATGGTATCTTATTGTACGTGCTATTTCGTTGCCCTATTGAGTACGCCTACAAGCAGGTACAAACACGGAAATTGCAGCAATGCTTGTTATTTGCAACGATTGATAAATTACCTATAGCAAACAAATATGTGTTTATACTCAACAGCAATATCATTAAAATTCACATCGTTGTTTCTTGTGCCGTTACAGTACGCATATAAAGTATTGTCGTTAGGACCAAAATCTGTTTGGTCTTGTATTTTCTGCAGGCTTCATTGTAAAATCAGCCGATTTTGTAAATGCTACGCTCGTACTAATAATCAGCAACAAATAGTGAGGTTAATAGTCGTGCAAGGATACGCCCGGTGAAACACACAAATATTATTCTTAATGAAATCACGTTTAAGATGAATCAGTGCTTTTATTAATAATAAAAGTAGTCAATCTCCATGTCTTTCGTTAGACCCATATAGTCCCTCCTCAATTTCCCACTGCGAAAACCTTGGTTGTGCAGTCGAAAAACGGTTTTGTTGCAATTGTCGTCGTGGCTACTGCGAACATCCCTTACTCAGCGATACGCTTTTACTTACAGTCAGTCTTAGTGGCAGGGTTACGATGCTCCTCTGCGTTTCCTTCTATCCAGTGACTGTATAGCGATAGCAATGGTGCGTGCAACGAACGGAAAAAGGTCATATCTCCACTGATGGACTTTTCTGGACCCACGCGGTGTCACCGGCAGTCGAAGGACTACTAGTCTATTTCTTCATCAGTCGGGATGTCTTGTTCGGCTGCAGGCACGATTACGGGCCCGCCGAGATACCTGCGCTGTCTGCCTGTCGCGTCGGCGCGTTGTCAGTCTCCTTTTCTGTGCGGGACCTTTTTGCAGCTATCCTATTTTTGGACTCAGCCTTGGGTTGATCAGACTTCTCTACGACTACAGCCCAGCTGAGCGTGAGCCAGTTTTTTGGCCATTCCTTGCGTTGTCTGTTTCGGAATAAAAAGATAGGGAGAAGGGGTGTAAGTAATTGGTTAAGCGAATGCTAACCTTAAAACAAAGGGTAGCACGGTGGGATTATATAATACCGCTGGTGTAGTTTAGATAATGATAAAATTAGATCATGTTTGCAAACAAAAGACACCCACAGAAACCTACTGGCATCGTTAGCACAGCACTGTAAATAAGATAATGTAACTTTGCCCTTTAGGTACAAAATAGACTTTCCCATGATTAAATTAATTTATATGGATTTGTACTTTAGTTAATAATATAGAGCGCTTCCTCTGTCACAAATATTAGCTCCGGCCCATCACGGCACAGTGACACTTCTTCTTTGTCTACTACTAGCTCTTATCTAGACTCTCTTGTAAAAATGCCACGACCGATTGCAGTCCACTACATGCTCTGTATTACAACCCAATCTAGAGTGCGTGTTCGGGTCAAGACGATAATTCTCTTAGCAGAGCTTGTGCGCAAAACGTTTGCTTAGCGTGCTATAACTCAATGTAATTTAAAATCGATCCAGAACTGGAAATGTTAAAGCACGTAATTATGAAATGCAACACGGCTCTGCTGGCATCAATAGTTTATCCGACGACTGAGGTTCGCTAAGTACAGTGGCATGCCAAGCCCGGTGGCGTGGTGGCTTAAGCCTGCGCCTCGCAACCGGAGGAGACATATAGGTGCGCGGGTTCGAGTCCCACCGTTGCACATTTGTATTTATGGGGGTAGTCCGTCTATGAAGCAATGTGAAAAACAATTCCGTAGACGTTAAATCTTGGCTGAGGGTCAGCTCGAAAACTTTACTTTAAGTACAGTGGCATCAAAATCATTTGAAAATAAAGTGGCTCTTAACGGCCTGGGAGCAAGGTCCGAATTATTGTCTGTGATTATTCACCTCGCTGGATCTGGTGGTATTGTGCCAATGGGATGCGTACATTTATTATCAGATGCACTTTCAGCTGGCACTTTATTTAACAGTATCGCGGATGCTGGTAGTGGTGTTTGGGGTGTGCGAATATTGGCTGTAGACAATTTATTCGGTAACAGTTTATTCAGATCGATGTTTTCTTCGCTACTGCATTTGCAAAGGCAGCAGCTGTTTCAGTTGCTTCCAAGTGGCCAGCTTTTACAGACAGCCACTTTGCGTTTGAATAAGCTTTTTTCTTCGATGTCGCTCGTAAGCCCAGCGCAATTTCTCCGCTGAGACAGGCGGACTTGATATGACAGAGTAGTTCTGTTCGCTCTGAGTAGAAAATACAATAATTAGAGATTACGGTGAAAGTGATAATACAAAGATTGCCTATATGGTTATGGTGCATGTATTTATAACAACGTTCTACACCCTGGGCCAATTTGGTTTTATTTGCATTTCTCATTTATTAGAGGCTTTGTTTGTATTTGACTAACGGTTTAAGTAGCTGCATGTTACCATGTCATGGCAATAAGCAGCTAGCTTTATAGATTATATACCAATCAATAACGAGGGAGAGCACTACGCAGTGAGTATATAATAGCATAAACCTACGCAATTATTTCTATTGATATTTGTACAGTTCCAGCGAATAATAGTGTTATCATACCCAACTAAGACAAGCGTGGTAAACAATGAAAAAATAACATAAAATCACCTTTATCATTATATTATTATAATATTATGTGTGCTACAATTATTGTGGTTATGTATGTATTGTTTTCAGTATACGTACTTACGAAAAAAAACGTAACTAAAAGCCCGTTCGATCATCCTCTAAGTAACCAATTCAGTCATGAACGGGCGATGATTTTACGTCAGCTAACACGTTTTGAGGGCACCCGAAACGCAGTCGCTTTGGGAACGTGTCTTGGATATAAGCCAACTTCTGCACGCTTGTGTAAGACATTTGATGTCAGGGGCCAACGCTAATGGGATCGTCTAACACACCCATGTAGGCAGTAATCCTGTCTTTTTGCCCCCCCCCCTCCCCAATGGCGTGCCTGTTACACCCAATGGCAGTACTATTACCGATAGTTTCTTTAACCATGGCTACTCGCTATAGTGAGTGCGTGACTATGAGCAAAAGTGTTACCTTCAGGCTAGTAGGATTTGCAATCTCCTTTCCTGTGTTGGGTTGACCAGACTCAACGACTACAACCCAGCGCATGCGCATTACCTCGTTACCTGGTCGTTCCTGGCGTCGTCTCTTTCGGAATATGTTGACGGGGGGAAGGGATGCAAGTAAGCGGTAAAGTTAAAACAATGTACTCCTGCCCCGTATTTACAACCGTAACTTCCTTATGTTTATTAGGCCTTAGGAACACAACGATAATTCAGTTAATAATATAGAGAAGTTCCTACGTATATATATATATATATATATATATATATATATATATATATATATATATATCCCATAATTAAATTTATCCAAAGTAATAGGCCCGGCCCATCTCGGCCCAGTGACACTTATGCTATCCTTGACGAGCTCCTATCTAGGCTCTTTTGCAGAGTTTACTCAACCGATTCTATTCTACTACGTCATCCGTCTTACAACCCAAATTAGACTCAGTGTTCAAGCTAACCCAATAGCCTGCGTGATGAGAAGAAATACCGGTTAAGTGGATTTGTGAGTTCCACGCTAGCTGCCCGTGAATCATGTGTATCAACCATTCCTAAAACCCCCAAAACAATAAACAAAACTACAAAAGAAGATCCGAGAAAATCTGCCTAGAGAGAATCGTCGTGCGGCTTACCCGTGCGCTATCGAGCACCATAGGTATTTTTCTATTGTTGAGGAGGCGGCGTGTTGTAGCTCTGGTAATCGTGCACCCCTATAGGGATGCGGCATATAGCATGGTGCCGAGAATCGGTTGCTTCTCTGGTTTGTAGAATCATCTCTTGCAGTTCTGGTGAGACTTTCGGAGCTTCTGTGCTGGATAGCGCACATGGGTGCGTATTCCTGTGTAAGCCTGATTCAAAATCACGCTCGGGTACTTATCCATGAATGTAAGTATCATTCGGTGCTCTTCCAAGCATACGCTTTGGTCTGGGAAAACGCTTCAGTCCGTTTGTAAGAATTGCTTTTGTTTTATGAAGAGACATTTTGTGGCCTAGCGTAATGAGGCACTGTCAAATAGCCGCAAAAGCTTTGCTGACTGTTCCTTTGAATGGATCCTCGTTACGGGCGGTGATAACTAGTGCCAGATCGCCTGCGTAGACAACGGAACAGACTCCCGGGGATATGAGGGCCAAAGTACTCCATCGTAGATTATCTTTCACTGGGTTGGTGCCACTGTAGGCAGATGGTCGATATTTTAGATGGACGAGCCTTTGCGATACGTCGCAATTAGCGGGATGTGCCCTTGTACATTAGTGCTTTGTTTATGGCGTCCCGCGGAAGCGTGTTAAAATCTAAGATGATGGCCAGACAATGCGGGCGGTTTGCATAGGGGCTCTTAGAAAAGTTTCCGCCAGCAAGCACTTTATCCAACATGCATTTAAGTACCTTTAGGTGGTTCTAAAGGTGTATTCTCACTACGTGTGAGGGAAGCGCATTTGAGTCCGGTGCTTTTCTTGGCCGTATGCGTTCGGTCAGGATTCTGATAGCCTGGATTGAGACGGGTTGAGGGTAAGCTTTCTGTCAGGTCCTCAAAGAGCACCGGCTGCGGCACTAGTAGTACCCTGACTAGCAGTTTTAATCTCGCGATGCATAACAGTGCATAACGCCATGCATAGTACAATAGGCGTTGCAATTCAGCTGTCACATCGCACAGCTGCACTCTACAACGGAACTAGTTACGGAACTAGAAGCCCATCCCGTTAAATGCGCGCAATTTCGTAACTACGTTAGACCATACCAAAGTCCTATTCGCGACAACAGTGAGCCTTCTACCAATGGTCAGAACAAAATATTAAAACATCGAACAGATGGTAGCATACAACCAACACCGCGAGCCATTGGCTATCACCATGGACACTTTTGATACAGCCGACATCAAAAGAACTAGCAGTAAGCAAGCCAGCACACAACCTGCGACTCTCCCAGCGCGAAGGCTTGAAACACACGATCTCAAAAAGATTCGTCTTTACCTCAAGGTGAGAGCCAAACTTAGCCTCATAGCTGCACATGCGGCAACTTCGTCGACACGTGGATAAGCCATGACGGCCGTGTGCAGTTAGCGCAAGGCAAAAATATAACTTTGTTTTTCTGTCTTAATCTTCCTAAGATGCCATTTATTAGACGTGAAAAAGATGAACTTTCAAGAACGGTGCAAGCGCGCTTGCAATTTGTCAAATAACGTTGCATTTTAATCTTATCATGAAAATATAAACCGTCCGATTTAATAATACATAATATAAAATCACCTTTATTATCACACGAAAAAAGCTTGTGCTACAATTTATTATGGTCATATATGCATTATCTACACTTTGCTTACTCCTGCAAGGAGAACTTTACTAATCATCAAATAGGCCAGGTACAATTGGATTTACATGCATTATTTTAGCCGTTCGTCAAACAAATAACCCGTATACAAACTCAAAATGGACCACGGACTTTGGAATTATGGGTCGCTGGCTCAATTAGGTTATTGGAGAGTACATCAAAAAAGTTTCTTGGACGCTTTTCAAGTAAGGGGTTTATGCTCAAAGAAATTAGCCAATTGATCTTGATGTGAAATGTTCCGTCAGTTATTTTCCGGTGAAAAATTCAGATCGGACTCAAGTCAATAGCGGCCACCGTAGGACTCAAGCTATTTGTTGGCGGGACACCATTATCTACGCTGGTGTGGATAAACTCAGCATCCTCTAATGTAGAATAGAACAAATCATAATCTTCCAATATCGCGTGTCTTCCAGATCTGAATATGTTGCCAACTATGATGATTTGACGACTCGTCCATTTGGCCAGAACAACACATTCAAGCGCACGAGGATAAAAAAAATACCGTTGCACCAACTTCGTTGTCTTTAGTTTGTCATTTGGGGTCAGTCACGTGATTATGTGACTGTCGTTCTTTCTTTATCTTACGCTCTGACAACCACATTTTTAGACGCTCGTGATGGGCTAAGTTGCTTGTGGCACGATGTCGTCTAAAAGCATCTATCGTCATCGCGTTCTGGTTACTGGATTTATTTAGGCTTTCTCCAGCAGACGTATGTAGCCGCAGGACACTGACAACCACGTCCAACAAATAAAACCAGCAAGGATGGGGCTCCGATTATTTTGCTAAACATGGTTGCCATAGTAACGCCCCGTTTCGAACGGTGCGTTAGCCGCCTAAGTCAGCGCCCCTACAAAGCGCTTTAGAAGCTGATTAACCCTATTAGTGCACAGATATTTCCCACGCCTAATGCTGCCAATGTGCCAATCAAGTTTGGCAAAACATAAGGGAGTGGTTGTGTAATATCTGTTTCAATTTTAGAAGCAAACATATTAGAATGTTTTCTTTTTCGCTTTCATTTCCGCAAATTCGATGTTTCTGGCCGTTCGTGTGCACACTTCCACTCTTTCTACAAATACAGTGTATAGCATTTCCGTATTTTGCTCCTTGTCTGATATCTGTCGTTTTGGATCAAAACGCCAAATCATCGTGCCACGGTGGCAAACTATCTTCATAATTTGTTTTGCCGATGGTTTCCTCGATCGCTGTTACATAACTTGACTACATTTTTTGACAACCCTAACTTTAATATGTTTAGACGAGACTGATCTGAAGACATAAGTGAAAAATCTTAATTTTTTTCTCCGCACTAATTATATTTCGGCAGGCACCTACACTAAAACAGTCATGCTTATTTGCGATGCTTATTAAATCAAATTTAAAAATAAACGTACATCTCTTTGAAAATAATGTGAACCAATTATACCGATAAAAATCTTTTTAAAATAGCCCAAAGAGCAAATTTTATCTGGAAGTAGCTCAAAAGCGCTAGCGCTTTCTACCATAAACGCGTATAGCTTCAGTTCTATTTCCAGTTGTAAACTGCCCGAAATACATAAGAAAAACAAAGGCCGTATTAATGATAAGGTCGCAATATCTGATATGTCTGGCGACAAGGTTGAACAACGGCCTACTGTCAATGGGAGGCCGATCGACTATTGGTGCACTCACCATCACGTCAATGGTATTTGTTTTTCCCATCTGGCAACTTCACACGCTCTCCAATGGTCTACGGCATGTACTTAGAGTATTGCTGATACAGGCGTTTAGATGTATAAAAAAAAGTGCCGCTCACTAGAATGACAGCAACTGCGCAAAAACAAGCCCACGCTCATCCAGTTCATGTCACGGTGTATATTATGATTGCTATTAGTATTTGGCATGTATCACACACAGAGTATGTGTATTGTCTCAGCAGCATTGTTTATCATCTATTCTCTGAACATTATTCAAGAAAATTCCATCAGCAAATGGGATCAAACCGGCAGTACCCCAGAAGATGACACCCATGACTCGCGCACTAGCCCTCTAAACCACGCTGCAACATGGTACATATATATCGTATACATACGAGGGCGGATCGAAAAGGCCTATGGATTTATAAGAAAAACAAAATATTTATTTAATCTTCCAAAGTGTTTTTGTTGCCTTCAAAATAGCTCCCACTAAGTCGGAGTCGAGGGAGAAAACAACATAATATGTTAGATATGAAATATATCACGCGCTATTTAACCCTGATAGTGATTTTTAAGAATATCCAACCTTGGAGGGGCGAGAGAGACCAGCGCATCTAACTCGGTCACACTAAAGATCCGCATGCATCGAGGCAGCAAAGGCAGCCAACCTTTTGGCATTTGAGCTGTCAGGGGGTGTAACGCTCTTCCGGTCAGCTTGCGTTGTTTAAAGTCCTTAAACAACTTCAAGGGGAATTTAAAGTGACACCTATTATCCCGCCAATCAAGGCTGCACTAGTCTTCATAAATTGACTCCTGCATAGAGGAAAACAAAAGTAATTTCATTCCGGCTGCAACTTTTTGCCAACCCAATGGTAACTGTAGTAGGTTTAAATTACTATCAACTCCTTGCAATATTTGTAAATATATGAAAAACATATCGTTGGAAATGTGTTTATAATAAATTAATAACTTTGTTTAAAAAAGTGCTTTGTGCCACTTTCTTACCCCTTTTCGAAAGATTCTCTAAAGACGTTTTGTTCTCAAAACGTTGTCCTGTAATTTTTATCCGTAAACTAGGAAATGTCACAGGGAGCCACATCTGGCGAATAGAAAGGTTGTGGAAGTATATAAATCGATTATCAAATAATCTGAACGGTTTGTGTCGTGGTGGAGACACCACAAGTTGTTTGTCCAGAGTTCAAAACTCTGACGCCGAACGTTCTGGCGCAATCTTCCTTAAGTTTCGCCGTGGTATTCCTTATTGATGTAGAACCAGGTAACAAAATCGTAAATAATGATCCCTTGAAGTCGAAAACAACAGTCAAAGAAGTTTTGGTGTTGGACCGGCTCTGACTGGATTTATTCGATTTATTCTCTTCTTGAAAATACTACTGGTAGGACCGGGCGTTGCTCTCAACGCCGTAACCATATACCATGACTTGTCTTCTGTAATCATTTTCTAAAGCAATACACGATCTTCGGCTCTCGCCTGAATGTTAAATTTCTTGACATTTCCCGACGGGCGTTTATTTGCTGGCAATTCAACATTTTTGAAACGAACTTTGCTGCCAGTCTTTTGACGCGTCAAATATCGGTCAAGACTAGAATAAAAACATTTCCTAAAAATGTTGCTTTTAATGTCCGGTCAAGACCGTTACAATTGATTTATGAGATACTTACAGTTCCTCAGAAACCTCCCTGATATAAATTCGGCGATGGTTGAGTACGATATCACTAACGTTTTTAAGGTTTTTCTCTGTTTTTGACGCCATCGAGTCATCTCCGGTCTCTTCGCATCCGTCGCGAACTCGACGATACCACGTAACATTAAAGTTATGCACTATTTGCAATTACAAAATAATATAATCTGGCTTTAGAAATGGTAGAAACTGAATTAAAAAACAAAACTTTAGGATTCGACTTCGTTCCTGTAACAATAATTTTAATACTTGAACAGAGGAAAATACCAGACGAGTGGATGAAATGCATATTGATAGATGGCTCCAAAGGGAAAGGGCGATGTGCAGAGTGTACGGAATAAGAGCTGCCTACGTGAAATCGTATCTATCATAATGACGGAGACATTTTTCCAAGAGACAACTAAGCCGATTCTGCAACAATCACGGCATTAAGAGTGGGAGGTCAAGCATATCGTCAATTACTTCACGAGGTGCACATGACGCTTGAGTTTAAATGAAGGTCCATACACGCGGTCTTTGTTTATCCCAGCGCCGTATTCAACGGCCCCGCGAGATATGATCCTAATGAAACTAGCTAAAGCTTTTGTAGGTCCACGAATGTTTGCGTGGTATAACTATGAAAAAAACAAACGATAAAAATATTCCTACAGTAGATCCTCAATACCCAGGATTGGTTTTTCCACCATTTGTCAGAACTCTAACCGAGCCCTGAGTGATCTCCCCTCAACAGGGTTGTTTCTGCTTTCTCTATGCAGAGTTGGGGCACGCGCAGCCGTCACTGGCAATTGAAATGGCCCAACTGACTTGACTCCGGGGCTCTTTGAGAAAATTTAAAATCTTACTTTCAAGCCAATCTTAATCCAAAGGATTAGAATCGTAGCCGAATGCATCCGAAAAGAAGAACAACGCCGGGCTCAAATGTGGACCTCTTTTCACAAAGTACGCATACTTTTACAAAATCACTTGAAGATGTTCAAACGCATGATGGGTAAACTACTCCCCAGCGGAGACTATTCCAAGCTTTGGAAAACGGCATATTTCGTTCGTATACTGAAACCCGGTAAATCACAAGAACCCTCACGGTATTCCGCTCTAAAAGTATGCTTTCCTGCCTATCCAAAGCAGCTATGCACATGCAGCTGATCAATATACGACAAGTAAGAGAGTTAGACAAGGAGGCGCTGTTGAAGTACCCGTACGGTTTTCAAGCCCGACCTTTCAAACGTTCAGCTATCAGCAAAGTGCTAAACATTACTGGAAAACCGGCCGCATTGTTCGGTGTTGGCATCACCTTAGATGTCAAAAGCGCAGTTTGACACGCTTTTCGTTGGACGCCACAAATAAAGCAATTGTGGAACAAATGCGTGTCCTCCCATTTACGACGTATTATGATGTGTGTACCAAGAAGACTTAACATCTGCCTACGAAGGCGTAGACTATGCACTTACAGTCCGAGACCCCAGGGTTCCGCACTAAGACCTACCCTATCGAATAAAACCTACAATGGAGTACTTAGACTTCCACATCTCCCGGGAGTCTATTTTGCCTACGCCTGGTGCCTATAGTTATCACCCATGGCGACAATCTATTCTAGAGAACAGCCAGCTGAGCCACGGCCCACAATACCTTGACACATTAAGTCACAAATTGGTTCCACAAACAACAAAAACTATTATTTTAAACGACCTGCAGTGCCTTCTCAGTAAAACTCGCGTCCATGGTCAAGTACCTGGCCGTGATTCTCGATAAGACTCTTACAAAAACACCTCATGTGCACGATTCAGCAAAACAATTGTTTATGTCTCAACAAAACTGCGAACTGAAAACAATACATTTTCACACTTCCTTGGACTGAAGGAGCGACCGACTCTCGACGCCGCCTCTTAACATCAGCAGCACGTCGTCTCCTTAAGAAGACACAAAAACCTATGGACCTTAACATCGCATGGACTACGGCGTCTACGGTAGCCATACAAGTCCTCTCTAGCAGATTTCCTGAAACTTAAAAGCAAAAGAACTAACTTCAAAAAGCCTCTCGATTAAAGTCCACACGGACGGGAATAAAAATCAGCAGAACAGATACCCTAAGCAAATGAAACCAGCAATCGGAGTTAATTCAGCCAGGTCATCTTAGTTACTGGACAAAATTAGAACTCACTGATCCCCAAAAATTGTCCGGACTTACCCATGATTTGCTTAGCAACCTACTTGCGCAACTGCTAACGGGCCACGGTGGCTGCTTTCAGCAATAACTACCGCATTGGTAAAACAGCTGGCTCTCCCTTATGCCTTATGTGTAACTCAGGAAAGGCTGACAATGTAAGCTCAATTCAATGCTAAGCAAGAGCTATCGGAATCGGGAACCGGGAAGTCCCCTGACATGTCAAGTTCTTAGGCGCCTCTCAAGTATTATAAGTCCTTGTTTATGATAATTAGATTCGCAGAATTTAGGCTCCAAGGCGAAAGTAACCGCCGCACAAGGTCGAACAGTCCTAATAGCATGATGAAGTGGCTAGGTAAAGTAATCTAGAGAACACAGTACTGCGGCCACCCTCCGCGAGGGGCACAGAGGTCGACTGGATTCGAGTGGGTGCACAAAACTGCAAGTCAACTTGCTCATAAACAAAAATGATATACATATCTATGTATGTGTACCAATATGTAAACTCACATGTGGACGTCTAGGAGCAAAATGTTTTGACGTCCGGAGACCAGTAAGCAGGTCTCAGACCAGAAATTTAGAGACGTAATCAATCAGTACCGCCGGCAAGGGCGAGTGAAGAAGCAGGCGCGCAAGGGAAGCTGAATGAGAACAAACGCCAAGTAGCCGGGTTAGAGCGAAATGGGCTGAAACTTTGTGGTCAAACGAACGCGGATCGTCGGCTGGTGCTGCACAAAAGAAATGCGAACGAAGACGTCGTGGCTCAATTGTGGCCGGCCTCAGTCCAGACGCGAACCGAGAATGGGACGACAGAAACGAACACTGTGGCGCCTTGTCGTGGAAAGCGAGGGCCTGACAGGAACCGAGTTTAGTCCAAATCGCTCCCATTTATCGTAATGATCGCTTTTCCCTGCAGGTCGGCCTGTCCAAAAAACAGCACAGCGTGCAGAAATAAACCATAAAAGTGGCGGTTGCCGCAACGACCACATTTCTGAACGGTGGTTGCAGTGGTTAGAAATCACGGCCCATACCATTGCGGCCTGTATCGTGAAGGCTGCTCAGATGAAGTCACAGTCTTAAATGATTCTATATATTGTTCGGAGGTTCATCTAATTAGGTCTGTAAGAAATTACAAGTCGTGTTGTGCTTTTATTAACTTCTATTTCATTAAAAAGGTTTGTAACAACATATACATAGTTAGTTATATTTAAATAGTCAACGCTGTTTAGCCTCTTAAACGATAATTAACGACGAGTAATTAACGAAAATGATGGCAGTGATTGATGTGAGAAGGTACAGTTATCAACTCTATTTGCAAAAAAAATACTTAGCTCTAGCAGAGACCACAGCATAAAATGGTTAACTGCATACTCAACCAACTGACCAAACACATAGGCAAGAAAATACTGTAAAATATTAGCATAACATGTAGCATAAATTTATCTTTATTGTGACATAAAGGGATGTATTTACATTGTAACATACCTATTTTCTAAAGTTAAAAAATTGTCTTACGAAAACGCAAAAAATGGCTGTGGTAAGCTCGTTCGTGCGTGCCCACCTGATGACCCTTTAAGCACACAGGCCGTTGATGAGCATGAGTCCTATCCAAATGAGTTTCAGGTTTAGAACATTACAGGAATATTGGGTGACTTGGTTTTGTGTCAAAGAGGCACTCAAACAAGTCCGTTCGCCTAACTTTTTTTAAAGGTTTGGTGGATGCATAACGTTCATGCTCATATCTCCGCTTATCATTCTGCATATTTGCATAGAGCTAGATAAGAGGGTTATGCCAAAATATATGTACACCGCCTTGAAGGGTGCGTCCAAACCTTGGCGGCCTGGCTGCACTTCTCCTCTCACTCTCACCTCCATCGCCTTTCCGTGTATATATATATATATATATTCGCGCGAATCGAGACGTCTTCTTCTTAATTTTTGAGGAATATTTTTTGAGGAAGAAATCACACGCTGCTAAGTTGGATGAATTCTGCGTGCTTCCCCTCGTTGCTGTTTTTGGACGACCTTTTCAAGAATCATCGTACAGATTTGTTGGTAAGTTTCACTTGAAAGCTGTCCGACAGGAGCTTCGATTAAATCACACTCTCCACTGTGCGGGAAATTTCAAAAACATTTCCAGGTCCTATATAAAGATCGCTCAGTAAGATAAATTAATTAACATCATTTAAATGTATGAAGTTAAACTTTTAATTTCCGGTTTTGCTGGGTTCTTCGATCGCTTTCAGTAAATTGCGAACGCATTATTAGAAACGCATACGGCTAGAGGCTGAAACAGTATGCATCGCATATGTGCCAATAATTGAGTATGACGTATATGCGTGGTTTCGTATTGAGATATAGCGGGCCAATTTAGAGTAGTCGCACAGCGCCGGGACTCAACAAAACGATGAGACGACGACAATTGACCCAATTTTCAGCAGACTTAACTCTCCTCAGGGGGTCCCAAGAGACCCGTGTGGACATAGTGTCGACTACCCAGACCGCCGATCTGTCACTTCCTCCCAGCAAGGACGATTTCCTTGTGTTCCTCGACAACTTCAATGGATTCGTCTAACAGGCGACTGCACTCTCCTATCTGCCGAAGCACCGCATGCTTTAAGAAACATGCCTTAAGGCGAGGCTACAGCTCGGTGGCAAATATACCGCTTAAGGAGGGGTCTGAGGATGCGGCCGCACCCCTCATAAAACGGCTATGATGTGTAGAGTCTTTACAAACATGCTCCAACTGCCGGATGAAACGATTCTTTGTGTAATCTGCTGAACCAGGTGGATAGTTGGATAGTGCGAAAGCCGCAAGTAGCCTGAGTTGATCCCTAGGTATATGACTTAGTTTGATGTTTGCATGCAAGCCTCTGTTCTATTTGTTACCTTCTGAGCAAACTAGGCGCTATTACGTTTATAATCAATATGCCAATTCATTAAGATTGTCTGGTCAATCGTCTATGACAGGCGACTACGTCCAAAAAACATGGTTATTCTATACACAAGGACGGGGTTTGAGATGCTATCTAATACGTGTTCTTTTCATTTGCAGACTCAAATTTGTGTCTCTTAGACACGCGGCCAATATACTTACTTGATAAAATATCTAGGATTTTAGTTTCTTACGTGCTTGCTTAAATATTTAAGGGACCACTAGTCTGCATATGTACACAAGGTACATTGTGTATGGCAATCAATGTCGTTGCCGGTTCTGCTTGCAGGTCTGCGCTAAATACACGCAACGAGCTGCCTTTGCACTTATTGCAAAATAAACTATATATATTAAATACATTAAAGACCGATTAATACACTGTGAACTATATTGAATTTCCCTCATTTCCATAGTTTGCTCAAGCATTACACGCACGATTTACGACAGGCGTAGACAAAAAAAAAAAAAAAACAGCTGCAAATAAACAAGACCAGGCGCTCTGAGTGAGGTCATAAGCCACTAAAAAGAATATAAGTAGCTCCACCTAGCATATTCTATGCTCCATGATGAGCATGAGTTGAGTCGTCCGTCCAATCGACAGGTCAGCACACAGAAGGGAAGTTTTCCCAAACAGTCTTTGTGGCAGCATGGCCGCTGACCTCCAGCGGTATAAAGTTAATCATCTATTCTCGTTGAGAATTGCTCAAAGAAAATCCGACCACCGTCAGGGATCGAACCGGCGATAACCCGGTAGATGACAACCATGACTAGCGAACTAGTACCCTAAACCACGCCACCACCGTCGATGACATCAGACTTGAAGCAATCGCATCCGAGGCCGCCGGAGCATGACTGGACATGTTCGCGTCTGAACTCGTTCGGCTACACGCGTGAGCTACATCGGCTTAGCTGTGCCAAGCTTTCTATCATCACAATGATTTTACTCACGTTGAGTATACATACAACATTGATACTTATACTGTTGTCAGCTGCTTTCGGCATGTCATTTGAGGGAGGCAGTACAGCGATCTCTTCGTAAGGGCCAGGCAGACAGGCGGTCGCATGATATTTTGTACATGCTTCACAGTCGACAGGTGTTCACTTTGTGGGAGTTCGTATTCGAACAGACCAAGTGATAACAGTCTTAAACTAATTAAGGTATGCGACATCAAACGAAGACTGTGAGAGGCGTCCTGTACGGCGGGTGGCTTAACGCCCTGAAAACGAAAATCCGGGGGATACCAACCTACAGCAGTTGGCTGCACTCTGCGTAGACCGGCCGTAAGGGCCCTGATTCCTCAGGCCAATGTAAAAAAAACCACCTGCAACAGATGGGGCACGCCAGATGAGCGCCCAGGCTTATAGTAGGCCGACTCCCTTAATGCTCGGTGGGGTTGAAATCACATCATCAGCTGGTTGTCAACAGGGAGACGTAGCGGTCCTTCTTGCATTTAGCCTTCCCCCGCATCAGTGCGTAAATCAGGTGACATCTTCTATTTTACAGCCTTCTATTTTACCTCGACGATGGGACTCTTTTTGACAACGATATTTTAGTGTTACTCAGGGGCATCACGGATCTCAGAGCGTTCCAGCAATGAAGCGGGGTGCTGCGCAATCCTGCAAAATGTGAGCTATTCCTATAAGGTTTAAAAGACGAAAAGAGGCGGCAGACATTCGCTGAATTTACCAGCAAGCTCCCGGGCATCCTTCGAATAGACCGGTGTGAGTTGGACCTGCTAGGTACAACGGTGTTTTCCGAGATGATACCTCGGCCGTACTGGCCGAGAATAGGAACAACTCTCCCGGCTTTACCAGCTGAGCCTTCTCGGGAGACACCAAGCCTACATTCTGCTTCGACACGCAATACATATAGGTGCAAAAGGCCTTGTATGTATAACGGACCTCACTTGCTTTTCTTCTGCCGGCAGAAACGTTGGTCTTCTACGACTAGGTGAGGAGAAATTAAGAGAACATCCGCAACTTGACGCGCGAGGATAAAGCATGGACGCAGGCAAGGTCCGGTAGGGTCGAATAAGCATTTGCTTGGCGGCACCTGCCTACTTAACTCGTCTGTCGGCCTGCGACTTAGGTGTAGACGGCATTAAACTGAAAGCGGTCTTATCTGAGGTCGTCGTAAAATTAATTTTTAGGTCGTGTTCGCCTACACATAGATTTAGAGCTCTACTGCTAAGGTACAAGTTGATAGTATTCTGGACTTAGAACAGCTCATGAGGTATTGGCGTTTAAACTTTTAAGAGACGGCTTAGTACTGAATGCGACGGTACATCGACACTTGTTTGTGTGGCACTGAAGCAGGTTGGATGCATCTGAAATAACAGTGCCGTCGCAAAGCTGCTGTGTGCCCGGCCGCACGTGTGACACTCTGCCCCGAACCCATCGCAAGGTCCTCTGTGGAATGAAGGCGGGTGGTGGCTTGGTGAGAACAGTTGTCAATAAGGGCATTGGCAGCCATCAAGCTAGAAAAGTTTAAACACTTTTCTCACCTTTTTCACTTTCAAGCATCAGACAATGAGAACTTTCAGACCTACCATTTTCGAGTTGGAAAAGCTCTCTCAGCAAGCTGTGTTTACTGTCAGAAAAGAGAAAGAGGATGACTCGAGCCTCACTCTTCTAAAGTACCAAGTACTGGAACGGGCTTGAGCCACAACTGCACGCAATTGCAAAGCTCAGGAATAAATTAACTAATGAGGGAGACGGAAGGAAGGCAACTATCTTAGATCCCCCAGAGGAACCTAAAGAGTTCGTAGACCGCATATGCGGCACGACTTCTGGGCTGAAGCTAGGAGTAGCTATGAGCTAAGAACTGCATTTTAACGCATGGGTTTACCACCTCGATAAATGTATAGCAATTTGTGGGAATGACGTTTTGATTTAAATAAAAAGTAAACTTCCCGACTTTGAATTATAGTTGTATTAGATCATAGACATTTAAAAAATGCTGCTATGGCTCTATGTAACAGCATGATAAAGTTTAGTATGAAATTTTACGTCATATGCAATAAGAGCTTAAGTTAGACGCGTACAACCATTGATCCGACGCAGATAGCGCTGCTTCCGCTATATACGTCCGAAATCTTAATCTGAAGCAAATGTAATGCCCAACCTTTTAAAATTAGGCTTGATTGGTGGGATATTTGATCTACGGCGCACCAGTCGGATACATTGTCTATAGCTTTTCGGATCTCTGCTCTATAACTCTCATTGTACATTAGATGTTACTACTATTGATGCTCTATAACTCTCATTGTACATTAGATGTTACTACTATTAGATGCGTTATCACTTGTGATGTTTATCTAGCATGATCAAATGTCTTCGATCCTTTGTCTTACCGAAGACTGGAGGTCAAGGTTGATCGAGTCCGTGAAGGCATCTTGACATCGGGATGCCCAGGGCTCGGCTCTGAAGCCGTTCATGTTTATGGCCCGTCTGCATTTTTGTTCTTCTAAAAACTCAAATGGAAAAGCTCGACACTGCCAACAGTTTTTTTTTTTGCCAACATTACCACATTATTATTCAGCGTTAACTATTTGAATGTTTATGTAAATGTTTGCTCTAGGTACCTGGATTTACATTCACACCTTTGCTAATATGCAGTGCAAGCGAAGTATACCTGTACTTCAGTTGTACCGCGTTATGGGGGCAAACAGGTGGCGCTATGCAAGGCTTGTACTGCCAGCTCTGGCCATCGAATAAGACACTACCATAGTCAATGTAAATACGGGCATCTTTATTTTATTATTTATTCTATTGTTTAATGTATCCTATTCCCCCCTTAAAACTGCTGACGATCTGCTTATTTCACAAATGGGAATTCTAATGCTCTAATTATTCTTCAATTCAATTTTTGTAAACAAATACATTCGACATTGCATGCGAATGAATTAGTAAGCAGGTAGTGATAATTCAGATTTTTTTTTCTATTGTAGTTTCTATTCAATCATAAACCGCATGTAAATTATCGCATTAACATGAACTAAAACTTAAGTTGTTACACACCGCTTTTTGAGAAATCAACATCAGAATATTTGAGTAAAAATTCAAAGCTGCGCTGCGGGATCACAATGCTCCACGAGCGATTTGTGTTCGCCGGCCACATATAGAGCAACAGTCACACACTCCTGAGATGACTTACATATTTAAAAAGCACAAGAAACGTACTTGCTTGACGAGCTGTAGTGGTCGCAAAAATGCCTAATAGAAGATACTCTGCGTGTCCAGAGACACCCACCGAAGCGACCGATTATGGTTTATTCATTCGGTAGAGTAGTCGAGACGAGGAGCCGAGGGAGAGGGGAGGGGGTGGGGGGCAGCCAATCATTCATGGTCTCGACGCACCCTCACAGGACGGATTACAAAATGGCATCTTCCTATCCAACCGCAGGTAGACATGCGGGATGATAGTCAGGGATAGAGCTGATTGAAGGAGAACGGCAGAGACGCCTCTCCTACGGCTTCGAAGAAATGCCAAAGTAATACCGAGCCTGGGGGGTAGGGAGGAATCCGGGTTTAGTGGGTTTGCGAGTCTCACACTAGTCACGCAGGCTGCTAGTGGCGCATGTGCATCATGCATTCCCAAAACCTCCCAGAAAAAAATAATTATAGACTGCTTTGTCATAACCCCTCATATTTATTATATATACTATCCTTAGCCTACAATGTAATGCCTCGTTTACATGAGCTTGCTACTGCTGAGGCTCAACAGAAAGAGGTCTAAAGGGGTGTTGACCGCACATACACACGCGATCGATCTATTTACACAGTTAGTGGGCGATAGCTGCGCAAATTACGCAACTAAGTTTCTTAGTTTTGTATAAAGTTTCAAATTCGACAAATAATGCAGTACACATGCTATAAGGCGTTCAGGCCTTGTGGTTGATGGATGTAGCGCTTTATAACAATATAGGTATGCCTCTTAGTAGTAAGGTCCGTCATTGATAAAATTGACACGTGTTTTTTTTTTACTAAGCTTTATAACGATATGTAAAGTTAAGGATAAAGTATATGTTTGAGTTTTTCGGACTCGAACGTGATGTCGGGATGATAAGTTTATTACTTTTAAAAACCTTTATTTAATACGCCGTTTTATATTGCTCACGAATATTTGGTCATTTCTTTCTGTGATTTTTCAATTATTGTATATAATAGTAAAAATATTTAAAAACTCTACTTAATGTATAGATCTGGGAACCTTTTACGTGAAAGAGTTTTATTTGTTACCAACCATTATGCGTATATGCAACGTGTAGAAATTAATAAATCAAAAGTGATCTAGAAGAGTCTACATATTTGATGATTTCCACCATGCACTAGAATAGAATAGAAAGCGCCTTTATTTACTGAATAAAAACGGCTGGTAGGCACTGACGTCCACAAAGCCGCCTTGCTGTGCGATTCTGTGGCTACACGCCAGGCGAACATATTATCTATTGTTTCAAGAATTGCAGTAGATTTTGGAAAAGACAATATTTGGTTTCTGCGATTGTTCATAGTCATATGAAATAAACGGTCGATACGATGAGCGCTTTCAAGTTGACATAGTGTTGTTTTTCAGTAAAATCGATAACGACGAAAGGTTTACAGCGTTCGGCTCGATATCATATGATCTACAGAGCTTTTTTGTTATGAATCTTCTCTGAACACTTTCAATCATGCCTATGTGCTTGAACAAGCATGGACACCAGACTGGTGAGCAATAAAAAAAAAGTCTGGATAGCACAAGTGCTTTATGCTGACGACTATACGCATTTGGGTCTTTGATGATAAAGGAACGAAACAGCACGTTCACAAGTATAGATGTTGATTTGACTATATAGCACTAGTAAATATAATCGTATTTAGCAGGATTACCTTTTCATCAATTAATTTTACCTCTTTATCATTTTTTCTGCATTAGAAGACTGTGTCCATTGAATTTCACTACATCGTATAGTGTTGTCGTGGGAATGTCATCTTGTGTTTTCGGTTTGTAATTTCTTCCTTGTACGGATTCTAAAAACAAATTTGCCCATCGGCTTGTTAACCAGTATGAAGGACATAGCTTTTGACGCCGCTCTATATTGTCATGAGCTCGAACGGTTGTTACAATATTTGCCTGTCTCTAGAGACTTTGACCTGATCCCCACTTCATCCAAGTGTTGAAGCCGGACCTTAAGGTACAGGCAACAGACAAGCTCTTCTCTAGTTTCACCTAGCCTATTGCCGCTTCCGGCACTCAATTTGACGAAAGGAGATGAGGTCTGGGTTTCTACATCCCACATGGCAGGGGAGAGATTTAAACTAAATGAAGGGTACATGCTGGAAGTATTACATAGGTATAGAGACAGATGATTAAATCGTAAACGTACACTTGCCCACATAGATCATTCTGACAATATCACTTGTGTTGTTCGAGCAAACATAACTTCCGCACGATAAGTGCACTTTCTGTGGCGTTCTCTGAGGCCAAATGTTTGCGTTTTATGGTTTGGTAAAAGCCCGTTGTTTCCTTTGTCTTGGCTAAAAATAGCAAAGCTAACGAGAATATTTTCCTTAGCAGCGTTTCGTACCACGCGAATAGGCGCATCATGTGTTTAGGCGTTTGTGTTAACCTAGTCTACTGCGGTGGGTGATTAATCATTCGATGTTACCCTTAACGTAATCAGATTAAAGCCAAATTCTGCCGCAGTCCTGTTCTACTATATTGAACGGCACTTTGGTGTACGTTCGGCTGGTGTCCGACACGCCCCAAGCGATCCAATCGGTCATCATCATCACCTTAACAAAGCTCCAATACGTTTCCAGAAGCAACGGCAACCATTTCACACCTTGATCCTCTAGTCCGACAACGAGTCGCCAAATTATTATGTTATAGAAAATATCTAAAAACTTCCCCTGCCTCAAGGCCAGCCTAGAGTGGCCTAAGAAATGTTGTCCAATAGCACTACTGGCAGTGCTCTATGCGAAGCACATGCATGATAAATGCAAAAAGATATACGCTAGTGTGATCGAAAAGTTCTGATACATATTTATATTTGTATTATTTTTGCCGGTTAAAACAGGAAAAGCCACACGGGGTCAAGTGAACAGGGAAATTGCGGAAATAGTGAAATCGAATTTTTCATCAAGCAATCCGATATCAGTAACGATTTGTGCGCCCTTGAGTTGCCGTGATAATGAACAAGTGCAATCTGCTTGTCGTCGTAGTAATTTTTCTTAATCGTTGAACTAAACGGCAAACATTTTTGACGGTTAAGTTTTTGGAAGATGACTCCGTTGTAGTAAAAAAACGGCCAACAGAACCCTGGTGTTGGATCTGCTCTCTCAGAATTTCTTTAATCGACTTGGAAGTACCATTGGGGGTACTGACCCTTGATCTCGATGTCGCAACCATATAACGATGACTTGTATCCTGTAATCATACTCTGAAGCAATCCAGGGTCCTCTGCTTCCAGCTGAAGATTCAATTCGGACATTTCTCGACGGGCGCTCATTTGCTGGCAACAATTTGTGGAACGATTTTCTTCTTCCAACGCATAAAATTTCGGTCAAGCTGATTTGTACTCTATCTCCAAATCCTCGCGATTGTTGAGTACGATATTACAAACTTTTTCAAAGTTATCTTCTGTTATTAACGTTCGAAAGCCTTTCCGAACAGGAGTCATTTTCGGTCTTTTCACGCTGGTAGTGGCTTCGACGGTACCACGTAAATACGGTGTTTTAGGGCACTATTTAATTTCTATAAACAGTTCGTTTTATTTCAACCAGTTTGAGACGGCTTTGTATCTCCATAAAAAACGCCAGAGCTTGACTCTTCACTTCTTTGAACTCAAACATTTGAACCAACAATGCAGACGTTCGGGCTGTGTTAATCTTATTGTTAAATATTACGTTGTTATTATTTGCTTATATTTGATTATAAGTCAACCCAAATGTATAGATTTCTCATAGCGTGTTTGTTGCCAAGTCCATTCCAATCCATATATTTCTTATAGCGTTTTTCAAGCAAACGCCTTAACTTGGCAAATACACGTTTGAAGTATACGTAACTAACTAGTCCTGATTGGTCGAGTAAGATGAACATACATATATATATATATATATATATATATATATATATATATGTATATATATGTGATCATCTTACTCGACTCATGTGTATATGTATATATCCTATATCGCTTACAAAATGTCTTGTGGTTAGCAGTTTATAATGCAGTACACGTAAACTCGGTTCCCGTTTCTTATGTAAGAAAAGTCCCTTGATCTTGTGGATCATCCTGCTTCTGATAATTTGCGCATGGCGGGTCAATTTTTCTTTTCTCCAGGTTTACGGCAACTTTTTAATAATGAGTTAATAAGATTTACCGCAGATATCGTAAGATAAATTTGGTAGATTCGAAAATTTTCTATTGTCGTATCTCAGTCGCCGCCGCTACCTCGATGCAATCCAACTCTCAATTTCATCAATGGACTCTGTGGTAGGCGACTTGATTCAGTGGACTTACCGGATCTCGGTCGTTGATTATCATCATCAGAAGGTCATCGAGTAACTGGTGTTGGGCAAACTAGATTGATATTGTTGGCCCACTTATGGCAGTGGGTGTCCAATTTGGCTGAGGTGCATACGTTTTGTCTCGCAGTCACTACTTTCAATTGCCTTGATCATTTTTTTTCTCTTTAAAATGCTCGCTCAGCTAAATTTCCCTGCGTCGGCTGTAGCCTGATTTGGATTCTAGCTCTCAGGACAGAGACAAGTGGTACGAGCTGGTCAAATGGTGTCCACGAAGCAGATTGACCTCGGTACCCCTCAAGGCCTGGTTCTTGGCTCTTTTATGTTTCCTGTTCTTCTGAATTTTATTCTATTAGGAATCCATGGGCTAAACTTTGGCTCAGCTATTGCTTTTGCTAATGACATTACGCTACTGTTTGAAGTGAATCATTGAAATGTTGATACGCATTTGCACCAGTCGCTTTTAAATGTTGGTAATATAATTAGCATTTTTAACATTTTTGGACTAGTTGTCAATGCAAGTAAAACGAATTTCATAGTTGTTCGTTCATCGCCGAGGCAACTGGCATCATCTAGCAACCTAATACTCAAGACACAGAACATTGAGTTCTCGCAGACCGTTAGGTGCCTGGGGCTCGTTCTTCAGGAATGCATGAGGTGGCATTCTCCTCGGGATTATATTGCACCTAAGTGCTATGCTGTAATATCTGAGCTGTGTAAAATGAAATTGAGCGAGGACCCCACAGAGAGCTTACTTATGGTGTGCAAAGCCGTGTTCGAATGCAAATAGAAATTTGCTAAATACTTTTATTTATATAATTTCACTATGTTAGCACTTTGGAGTGGACAATTGTCTGCGCGCGAACGTGTGATCACGGGTTCTCTAACCCAGGGTTAGCCCAGTTTAACAATGTGCCCCGAACAGACGCTGTGTTTCTTCGTTGAATGTCGAGCGACAGCCTCTGACGCAAGAATTCGGATGCTCTTGAGTCTCCTGTCGAAAGATTAAGGCTTTTACCGACCCGCTGAATCAGCTTGAGCTTAAGGGGGCCTGCAGCTCCCATAGTCTCGAACGCCAACAGACAAAATTCGTGCGGATAATCGACGCTTGAATATTTTCTGCATTTATTAGCCTCAGCTAACCTGGAGGCATGACCTGCTCGGTCCGCACCTGCACCGACCATCGAAGGGGCTAATGAGTCGGTTGCAGTTGCGTCCCAAACAAGCATGCGGCCACGCTCAAAGGGCGTCAAAGTCAAACCGTCAGGTCTTTTTCCATCATCCCTCGAAAGACCCGGGGGCTCTAGAACGCACGGAAAGCCGGCGGACCTAAGTGCGCGGCTAAAGGTGTCATTTAAAGCGGAGTGACGCGCTCGTCGGCCTGCACTCAACGCGCATGACAGGCCATGATGGGCCAAGGCGTCCATGAAATCACCACAACGACATCGGTGGGGCACGACTAAGTCAACACCAAGCCGCAGCCCTGCGCTTATACGCGTCGTCTCGTCGTCTAACAGAGTCCCAATTCGCGGGCAGGGTAGGGCCTGTAACCAAGCCCCAGCCCCTTGACTACTAACAGCTCGTAGCCTGGCTCTATCAGCAACAGAATGGCCTCCTCTCTCTTGCATGGCCAGCAGCCGCGTACACAAGGGTGTCGCACCTCGGCACCAGTCAGCCGGGGAGGCTGACGCCAGCGTCGACAGGACGTCACTAAAGCGTCTCCTGATCAGGGACGTCATGGAGGGTACCACCCAGCAAGACATCGAGGCTGCCATCCGCAAGGCGCTGCCCATCGAGGGACCACTTGCCGTGGAACCCCCACAAAAGGGGGCCACCGGCAGATGGACGTCCCTGGTCCGAGCGGCCCCTCCCGACGCCGCCAGGCTCCTAAACATCAAACGCATTCACATGGGGTGGTCCTCGTGCCCAATCTCAGAGTGGATCACCGTGCCGACGTGCCAGCGCTGCCAACGAGTGGGCCACTCTGCTCCCTCGTGCACTGGCGCGGTCGTCACAGGTAAGCGCTGCCACAGGTGCGGGGTAGTTGGGCACAGCTCGAGAGAATGCAAAGCGGCGGCGACCTGCTATAACTGCGGCGAAGCAGGACACGCGGCCAACGTTGCCGCTTGTCCAAAGTACAGAGAGCAACTGGCGGAGCTCCGCCGCCGCGGCACCTGGCCAACGGCCGCGCACCTCGCGATAACACGAGTGCCAAACCCAACCCCGGTTATTCACGAGGACCACCCCAGTGACGCCGTGGACGACGAGGGGTTCACCCTGGTCACCCAAAAAAGCCGCAAGAAGGTACAGACATCGCCTCCTCTGGACCCTCGTGCAACGAAGGCATCTAACAAGCAAGCCACGCCCACCAACGACAATGACGGCAGTTCGTAAAGTACTCCAGCTTAACTGCAATCGCAGCAGAGGCGCGCACAACACGCTCCAGGAGGTCAGCAGCAGAGTAGGACCCGACCTCTTGTTGCTCAGCGAGCCTAACATCCGGCGGGCAGAAAACCGTTCCCCGGACTGTTTTGCAGACGCCGACAGCGCTACGAGCATCGTACTTGACCATCGCAGCCAGATGCGCATCTCCGGACACCGCCGCGGCTACGGTTTTACATGGGTGGACGTCGCAAACATCGGACGCTTTTATTCCTGCTACTGCAGTCCTAACGTTCCACTTGACAACCTTAACAGGCTTTTAGACGACTTATCTTCCTCTTTTAACCAAACTGACGCGCCACTTTTAGTAATAACCGGAGATTTTAACGCCGCGGCCAGCGCATGGGGCTCGGCCAGAACCAGTCATAGGGGGCTCGTAATCCTCGACTGGTTGGCGGCTGAAGACCTCGTAGTTCTTAACAAAGGTACGCCCACCTTTCACAGGGCCGGGCGCACCTCATGTATCGATCTTACTATCACGCGCAGGGCCGATGCCAACAAGATTTTAGACTGGAAGGTGTTACAGGAAGAGGAATCCCTCAGCGACCATTTTCTCATCGAATTTCACGTGACTACTGCCGCGACGACAAATCTAACGCAGCGTCCGCTCATCATACGCCAGGGAGCCGAACAACTTCGGAGATCTCTCAGGGCCCTTATAGCAGCAGAGGGACCTCCAACTACGGCGGAGGGTCTCCAGCTGCTCCTAGAAAAAGCGTGCGCGGTCTCCCCAGGCCGTCCCGCACGTCGAGGATACCGAGGAAAGCCAAAACACTGGTGGACCGCGGCACTGGGACAACTACGGCGGAAATGCCTAAAAGCGCGACCGTGGCTCACCCGCGCCAGACGATCGTCACACGATGGGGAGGCCGCCAGACGCTTTAGAGCCGTATACAAGAACTTGCGGGCCTTCCTGCGCAGGGAAATCTTCAGGAGCAAGGAACGCTCCTGGGGGGCCTTCCTGGAGGAGCTGGAGGACGACCCCTGGGGGCGCCCATACAAAATGATCAGGGGCCTCCCTCCTTACAAGCGCAGGGTAGAAATATCTCCGGAAGATGCGCGGGTGGCGATCGAGGCGCTCTTTCCTCAACACCCACCCTTCAACCGCGCCCCCTACCTAGAGGCTTCAGGGGAGGAGGAAGAGGACAGCCTACCCTGGAAAGTCATCCTGGAGACTCTTCACAGGAAGAACGTTCCCTTTTACCTACGGCGCATTATATCAAACTACCTAAAGGACCGGACAGTACAGTCTCACGGAATCGTTTTTAACATGACTGCAGGGGTGCCACAGGGCTCCATACTTGGCCCCCTGCTATGGAACATAACGTACGACGACGTGCTGCGACTAAGGGACCTGCCCCCCGGGGTCAGCCTCCTAGCCTATGCCGACGACCTCGTCCTTACCGTCCAGGCCCGGATACCGGACCTGCTGCAAAGCCGTGCGAACGAAGCACTTGAAGACGTCGCCCGCTGGATGCAAGCGGCAGGACTCGCCCTCGCCCCCGCTAAGAGCGAGGCAATAGGTAGGACGGAGAAACTATCCTGCCATTCATCTTCGCCTAGAAGACCAAGAGATTGCGCTTGTTGACAAGGTCAGGTACCTCGGGGTCACCCTAGACAGGGGTCTCCGCGGCACTGAACACGTGCGGCGGGCGACGGAGAAGGCAACCAAGACAGCAAACAACGTCGCACGGCTTATGCCTAATAATCATGGACCACGACAAACCCAGCGGCGAATAATGATGTCCGTGGCCGAGTCAGTCGCCCTATACGGAGCTCCGGCCTGGCCGACCGACACTCTAAAGCTTGCCGTCAACAGGACGCGCCTGCGTCGGGCCCAGAGGGTCAGAGCCCTCAGGGTGATCGCGGCGTACCGGACGGTAAGCGCTGCGGCAGCTTTCGTCCTTGCTGGAACGATTCCCTGGGATCTGAAAGCTGCCGAACGCCGCCGCTTATGGGGTAACCCCCAGCGCAAGAAGGACGAGGAGCGTCGGCATACTATCGACCTCTGGCAGGAAGAATGGGCCGGCCTACAAGAGGGTGCCCCTGGCACCAGTCTCCGCGCCGTTATACCCGACATCAAAGAATGGCTAAACCGCCCGGGGGGTGAACTCACCTTCTACACGACTCAGATCCTGACAGGGCATGGCGACTTCCAGTCCTACCTGTTCAGGATCGAGAAGGCTCCCAGTCCTAAATGCATCCACTGCGGCGACGGACCGGAAGACACTTCAGACCACACGGCACTGAAGTGTCCAGCATGGGCGGAGCAGCGCGTACCTCTACTGCTCCTAATGAACACACCGGATTTTAACCTACGCGACGTCTGCAAAAAAATGACTGAAACGCTTTTAAACTGGAACACCACAGCCGGAGTCTTCAGAGCCATTTTACAGAAGAAAACGAGCGCCAACCACCTACGGCGGCCCCCCCTCCCCGTGGCTCCCGGGGAACACACCCGCCAGGAGTAGAAGACTCGCCCCCCCTGACTGTTTGATGATATGCGCAACGCAGTTCCCAGTCAGTGTGGGGGACGGGGACATGACTGGTTTTTAGTGGGTTGGAGCCCCACACTACCGGCCCGCATCTGCAGCGAGCTCCCCTGCCGCGGTGCCCGCGTGTGCAACCGCATTTCCCAGTTAGTCCTCTATAAAAAATAAAAAAAATCAGCAACAGAAGGTGCTCTATTAATCAGGCCTGCTAGTCGCTTTTCATGTAAGGGGCTGTCCAACTACCCTGGTTAGCCCTATCCTCCGGAGGAGAATCAAATAGCAGCGACAATTCTTCGGTCAGCTTTTGAAGTTCAACGTTATAGGCATCCCACCCGTCACTGTCCAATAATGTTTTAACCCTGTCCGCCGCCTGGGTCAATGACGCTACGATGGCGGGTCCTGCCATCATGACCGCGTCCGGCATACCTTGACCGCCTAAAGAAACCGGTAGCATTACTTGTTCCCTTGCCGCATCAGTCAGCTTAAGATTTAGTATGATCTCTAAAATGTCTAAACTAAGTCCATTAAATGGTTGTAAAAGCTCTGGTGATAAAAACAGGTTGGAACCTCTAAGAAGGTGTGTTAACTTCGTGGCTGAAAAACAAGATCTAAGAAGGGATAGACCGCAGTGGGCGCCCAATTGGGGTAGTCTGCCTGTGGCGAAGTCGAGTTTATCTCTTTGACTGTCTAATGCTTTTGCAATGCCGTCCGGCAATAAGGGGACACCTAGCAGCTCCAGGTTAACTTTGTCCACTACGCGACAGCCCGGGAGCAAGTTAAAAAGGTTACTTAAATCTAATGGCTCAAATTATTTGGGAGCTGTGACATATACTTCACATTTGACCGGGTTCAGTGTCAGCCCGCTCATTGCACTCAAATCATTAACTTTCCGGATATCGTCAAGTACGGTCGGGACGTCCCCGCCCAGAATCCCGTCATCCAAGTACCAGGCATTAAGGAGGGACTGCAGTGAATCCACCAATTCCTTGATACACAAAAAAAAAGTGGGGGACCCAGGGGATCACCCTGCTGAACCTCTGTCTGCGAGGGCATAACGCTCTGGGGCATTACTAGGTGGGATGGTCCTGAACCACTGAATCCTGAAGCCGTGTTCTAATAAAGTTTTCGGGCTGACCCTCAGCCAAGATTTAACGTCCACGGAACTGTTTTTCACAGTGCTTCATAGACGGGCCCCCATAAATACATATATGCAACGGTGGGGCTCGAACCCGCGCACCTATGTGTCTCCTCCGGTTGCAAGGCGGAGACTTAATCCACCACGCCACCGGGCTCGACAAAGCCGTGTTCTTACCAGTGCTATTCTATGGTATCCTTCTCTGGGATGGGGGCTAAGACGGAATTCTCCAGAGTGCCAAAGTGATACAGCGCTTAGAGACATTTTTTCTAGAAGGTGAAGTCCTGTGACTATTCAGTCGTAGAAAGCATTTACACGCTGCTGGTTTCAATGTTAGCATATAACATTTCGCGAGGTATTAGGATATAGGTGCTGCTCCAGTTGATGGAATACTTTGGTCTGAGATGTGCAAATGCACGCGAAGACCACACGTATATAAGTCATAACGGAAGCAGCACCATTGACCTACTCTTTCACAACCTTGTCGATGGCGACGTTGAAAGCTTCGATGTTCTCGAGGTGGCTGCAAGGAAGCACCTACCGGTGTCAGCAGTCGCAAATATTCCAGATATCTGGTTTAAGCAGCAAGGCGACCCACACCTGGTTGCCACGAGGCGTGTTGACCTTTCACTATTAGAGGTTGATAGCCTCGAGGTAAGCTGTGATGTGGATACTTGTTGTGAACTGCTAGAGAGAACCATGAGAAGTGCAGTCAGGTGGAAGAGACCGGGGCAGAGGAGATCACGACAGTGGTTTTCTCAGGCTTGCTATCTCGCCCACCGTGGGGTGCTCGAGCTTTTGCGCCAAGCGAGGGTGCAGGCACCACCACAGCTGCTAGCCAGACGCAGGCTTGACTACTTCAATAGTAGAAAAGCTTACATAAAGCTATGCCTTGACCACAAGCGTGAATACGCTAGGCAGGAAGAAATCCGACTGCTCGAAAGAGCGGAGCGCAAGCCCTCAGCCTACGTCGTACGGCCTCGTAGGGAAGCGAACCACCTGCTCAGCGACGAACAGGTAACGAGTCACCTGACCGGTCTTCTATATAACCGCGAGACGGTACGCCTGGCTCCAATGATTGAGCACCCGCTCACATTGGAGCAGGATACTATGAATCTGCCCTTTGAGGTAGAAGACGTAAGTCAGGTTCTGCACTCTCTTCCGAGAGGAAATAGTGCGGGGCCAGGCCAGGTGTACTATGAGCACTGGGTGCAGTCTGAGCCACTTTTAGCAAACCATCTTTGTGATTTCTTCAACGAGATCATGAAGAGGGGACAAATGCCAGGAGCCTGGCATATCGCCAGGCTTTCTCTTTTATTTAAGGGTAAGCATGGTGATGACAGACGAGACCCAAACTTATACCGCGGTATAGCATCTGAAAGGACGCTGAAGAAGATCTTCTGCAAATTGGTTATAAAACGGATCGAGTACGTTGTCGACCAGACCCTTCCATCGGAGCAATTCGGCTTTCGAAGAGGTCGAGGAACGCGTGATGCAATCCATGTGCTTAAGTCAGAGATAGAGCGAGCTGTGGCAAAGCCCGGAGGCCATTTGTATGCAGTCTTTATAGACTGCGTCAAGGCTTTCGACAAAGAACCTCGAGATCTCTTGGTGAAGTCATTCCGATACGCAGGGGTTGGTGGCTCTCTTCTAAGCGTAATTTCCAGTTTCTTTGATGAGGACACCTTACTGGTACAAGGTGAGCAGGAAGTGTTGCAGGTAAGGCAAAATGTGGGAACCCCGCAAGGCGACCCATTGAGCTGCGTCTCCTTCACTCTTCTGCTTGCCGATTTTGTTGATTATATTCGACAAGAGTTCCAGAAGGCCACAGTTGTGATGTACGCAGATGAAATAGTGGTCGCTCATCACGACCTGGGTGCCATCAAGCGCATCACTTCTCTGGCGGAGGTGTTCCTTGTCTCAAGAGGGCTGGAAATAAACGCCATGAAGACCAAGGCTATGAAATTCAGAAGAGGAGGTCGATTGGCTGCTAAAGACGTTATACGTTGCGGCGGCCAATCCTTGGAATTCGTTAACTCTTCCCGGTATCTGGGGCTTCGGCTTCATTATACTGGGACGACCTTCACTGCTCACATCGTCGAGACAGCGCGCACAGCCCTAATTTCTCTTTATGGAGAAATAGGCGATGTCCGGCGACTGTCCGTCCCGACGGCAGTGGCGCTTTTCTACCTCAAGGTTGTTACCGGCGCTGATGTATGGTCTTGACAGAGTATGGGAACACCTCACTCGGGCAAACTTTGGTTTGCTTGAAAGGTGTTTTACAATGTACATGAAGCGAGTACTTTGCCTGTCAATGCGGGCAAGGAGCCGCTTTGTGTACCTAATGTCAGGCTGTGCACCAGTTGTTGAGATAATTCGATTGAGGTTGAAGACGCCGCGTACAGTACCATTCGAAAGCTTTATCTCGGAATGGGAAAATAAAGTTGAACAAGTCCGACGAGAGGTTGGAGACCTGGATGTTTTCAGGGCCTCTCACCTCTGGTCTGGTCTTGCGTGTGACAATCGCCACGTCTATACCAGATACATAGTTCATGGCCTATCATCACCTGGTTTGTTCGAATACGAGCTTTCACGAAGAGTACACCGAGTGCGTCTGTCGACTATGCTCCCAGTCATGTACTAAGTTTCATGCATCTGCCTGCCTGGCCCTTGCGAAGAGATCACTGCACTGCCTCTCTCGAATAACATGCCGCGAGCAGCTGAGTGTATAATTGTATAATATGTATAATTGTTCATGTTATATGCATACTCAATATGAGTGAAATAAATACGATGATGAAGATTTCGCAAGGTATTGTGCCTACGGAAATCGCATTTCCACTAATACCTACCCTTAGTCAAACATCAACTAGGCGTGCAACAGTTTTTGCAGCGTTCTCTGTAACCCTGAAGTCTAGTTAACACGCACTTGCATGCCATCTCCCTGAAACCTGGATATGCATTCCCAAACACATAATATGCTTAACTACGAAACAACTCTTCGTTCGCGAAGTAAAATAGTGACTTTTAATTTCACAATTGGACAGTAATATTATCTACGTGTTTTACCAATAGTTGTGAATTGTGAAGATGCTGTCTTAGTACACTACTTCGTTTGTGCGCATATTTGCAGGTCTGTTGACTCATGTATTGTTTGGCGTTCTAGCAAACGCATCAACTGCTGTTTCGAAGTCCGTGTGATGCTCAATAACCCCTGTGATTAGCGATTGCGTAAAGTGCTTATACAAAGCACTTCTTGGACTTTGTCAAGAGTGATTTCCTACTTCGTTGTTTGACTCATATTTTTTAACTATTTTTGTTTTCCGACAATTTAAGCTGTGAAATGCAGTACCGTGAATAAATCACGTAAAAAACATAGTTATTCCTGAAGTCATAAAGATCGTAGTTGTCAAAGTTGTGATTGTAGCAGATATGTAAGTAAACTAGTTATATAGGAACCCAAAGAAACAAACAAAGAGAATGCATGGCCGTTCTTCTGGACGTCTGCAACGCCTTCAACTCAGTTCTTGCTCTATGCCACAGTGACGCGAGACCCCAAAGTCTTGAATTTGACGTGAGATGATAGGACTGCTATATGAGTAGAATTACGCATGTATTTATAATATAACTCACATCCTTCTCAACGCAAATACAATGTAAACCAGGTACAATAATGATCAGCAAAAACTTGCCGCTTAAGGGTTATCAAATTATAGGATTTGCCAAAAAATTTACTGAAATGCAATAAATGGTGGAAATAAAGTTAACTTTTTAACTCAACCATTTAGTATTATGGCATTAACATGTTATTTTACACAAGTACGAGCAATAGGAGTTGTTCTTATCGGTCAATGCGCATTTTAAATCAGCATATTTCACAGATAAATATCCAATGTTGTTATTGAACGTCCATAGATATTAGAAAGACACTGTCTTAGGAATTGGAAAACAATACAGTACTTCCAAATAAAGAAAGATATCTTGTGGTACTACTTTTTTAGGGTTATTAAGACAAGCTTGTATTCAACGGGACCAAGTTCTACAGAGGGACGCACCACATATGACTCGAAAAACAGTAGTCCTGGAGGCCGGTATGTGAAAAAATCGGATAACGTAATGTGCGGAGCCCGCGAATGTCTATGAGAAACATAGAGTAGAATTGAGTCTTACTGTTGTCATTGCTATTTAGAGTAACAGACAGACTTGATCAATATACGAGGCACGTAGGAATATTCTGTCTTCTTGCCACTCTTCTTGTTCTCGGGTTGCAGGGACGTCTGGAATTACATCGCTGTTACATCGCCTCGAGCAAGCTAACGTTAGCGTCATTGTTGCTAGCCCAATAGTACACAATAACTGTCTTAGTATGGGCACGTTATCAATCCCAAGCCTATTTACATATCTGTTTAATTTAAAGACATTTTGTTGAACAAAATTTAGCTACGAAGTGTCCGGTGCTAAAACAACGTCATAAGCAGCGGCATTACACACTGTGAATGAATGAGTCAATGAACCTTCTCGAGTCAGCAATCAAGTCAATTTTATGACACTCTTTATCGCTTTTGGCTAGTTGAATTCTCACTAGTAATAGCAGTTTATAAAGGCATTTCAGCCGCGTTTTTTAACCGAGCGCAGTGACTTAATGGCAAAGTCATTGCCTTGTACTTCGGGAGGTCGTTGGTTCAAGACCTGGACTGGACACTCTCAAATTGGCTTTTTATGGCTTCCAATTTAGACAAAGTAAATGCTGAGGTGAACTATAATCAGTCACGATCGGACACAAAAACGAGCAACATAAATGTCCTAAAAAAGGATGCTGCATTACTATACACCCGTTATTATTAAACCGATACAACAGCTGATGTCTCACAAACGTTTTTCTCATACTCCACGCTGTGTTGGAGCATGTTCTTTGTCGTCGAAGAAGGGCCACTAGATAAGGGCCGGCGGATAGATAGTCGGCGGGAAAATGTGCTTCTCATGGATGAAAATGCTTTTACCAATACTGTTAGCGGATGTATCGACAAAGGAGCGCTGGCAGATAGCCAATCATCCCATGTGGGTAATGATTCGTGTGGGCAGTTCGCAAGCATTAACACGAACACGTGCCGTCTGCCAGGCTCATGCTAAAGCGCCAACATATTGCGCGGTATGGAAGTAACCATGTTATACTCGACCTAGGTTCGTACTCGATGGTTCTGACCAAGCAATGTGTTCGCATACTGGTAGGTAGAGGGGCGTACAATTGCTACTGTACCTTAGGATTAGGGCCCAGCTGGTCATACTTATGTACAGGTCTACGCACGGCGACAACTAACAAAGATGAAAAGCGATTGGCATTACATAGAGGCAATTGGCAGTAAATAGAGGCGTCAACGAGTTAGCAGTACCTATGCCTGGCTTTGACGAAAACTGCGTCTTTAAACGGCAACACTGAGTATACGCCTATGGTTGTAAAGAGGCTGTCAGTACGACTAGTGTCCTGCGTACGTTATGACTCCGTATAAATTTAAAACATGAGACTTCCCTTTGCTTGCTCTCCATGTGAGCCTTGCAGCTTTTTCCCATCAGCAGTCTCTATAGGGTTAGAAGGCGTTAAAGCAGTGTAGGTATAAATTCACCTATTTTAAAATCACAGAGACCTTGCCGCATGCCACGTAAGTTTTGCGAAAAACGTTACACTGGCTTGGCAGAATTCAAATATACGGCGCAGCTCCCGCTTATTGTATTACATCAGGTTTTGGGTCAGATAAGGTCTGTATAGGCCACCTGATTAAAAAGTCCAGACTAATTTGTCGTGTGTCGGCTTCATAATGCTACACATTGGGCAGATCACTTTCACCCACTGAAAGAAATTGCTAACCTGCAGGAAACAGCTTCGTATTTCCGCTCCCCGTCGAATAGCTTCTGTGCAACTAAAGTCGGTCGCGATTTTCAGGTGCTGTGTCCTCTGACCACGCGGGTTCATATTCTCCTCGTTTTTCAGAAGTTTTAATAGTAAAAGTCAAGCGTCTTTTTAGAGTAAATTTGTTCTTTACCTGTCAGCCCATTGTTGTTATTTTTGCCGCTCTTGCCTTAATAATTTTTTTTAGTAACCGGTCACCCGGACAGCTGTGGCGATTTGTTCATATTTGCCACCGACATTTCCGTTCCTATTACTTTTATTGTTAACCCGCTGAACTGATCGTATAATTAGTTAGTAGATTTAACATTTTATGCTTAATACAAATATTGTGTACAGCAGTGAATAGACGCAGCTCTCCTGTGGGAGCTTGCTAGTCAGACCGAAGAGTATCGAAATACAGCCACTGTACATCAATTTCGATATAGCATAAGCCCGATATAATCTCTAATGTCATGTATTACGGCAAAGTACGCGTTATTAAATTATATGAGTGCAACGCACATAGGGCAGTATCTGCAATATGAGTACCGAACTTTAGATCACCAGCACAAAGTACCCCGATATGTTTGCAGCAACGGACCTGGGAATGGGCCTTGGGGATTAGACAGACCCTGCATCGTCCGTTGTTGATTTGTACCCGCACTTTTTTTACCGTCTAGATCCGCACATTTTGAACCGTTTTTTATTTAGGCGCATCTTCAAGGTCATATTAATTAAATATGACCTTGAAGATGCGCCTTATCTTGATGATTCGCAGTTAGGCAAAATCTTAGCCAACGTTCGAAGGATTCAGGTCTTTAGAAAATACAATTAGGGGGTAGATCTGGCAAAATTGCCTTGAAGGCCGTAAAGCATATAAGCTTACATTTTAAAATAACACCCTGAGGGTTAGACGCCAAAATTGTTAAACGATGTCGTCGCTGCTAAACTGAAAAATGTTATATTTTTAAGACTTCCATAGTTCATTAATGTAGTACTTATGTTACAATTGTTATAGGGCCAGTCAGTATAACCAACGTAAAAGACATTTACAATTAAAGCATTAAATAGTGATCTTCATTAAATTGCAAGTGCCGACAGACTGATATTTTATGCCACTATACATGTTTCCAGCAATTTAAGTTTTGCCCAATTTGGTCAAACCAAAGGTCCGTTTGCCGGAGTACTCAAACCACTTCAAAAGAAAAGTATGTAGACGTGCAATGATACCGTCATTAGCTAAGCTTATCTACCAGCATTCTAAGATAGGTTAAACATTGGGGCGAACTCCTAACTCTAAATCCTCCTATCAAGTATATGTGACACTAATGTCAGTGGCTCAGTAGCCACTCGTGAACACTTACCTTATAATGTCTGATCAGATTCGGCTAAATTGCTCAAATAGTTTCTGGCCTGGCCACCACTGCAGTTAAAAGTTAACAGACCTTCAGGCGACGCGCAACACGGTTGCCCAACGGCTTCATTGGTCTCCGATTGGATGCAGCAGCCCCTCCCTAGAGGCAGTTTGTTAACGTTGCAGCAACCTTCTTTGGCCTGAAAGTTGCACTTTCTGCTTGCTGTCTTAGACCTAGCCTAATTCACGAGCAATCGAATGTGCACTTCTATGCCCAGTACAACAAGATAAGCCTTCCTTGTCTAACTACGCAATTCGCAGATCACGTCAGATTAGGATGGTCGTCCAAATTAGTTGAGTTTTCACAGCGCATGGAGTGGGTGTAGAAGAATGGTTATACTATAGGCAGAGAGAGGTTGATCGTCCATATAGTATCGTTCATAACGACCGATGCACAGTAGTTACCATGCAAAGACTAAACCTGAGGAGAGAGCAAAAAGCTGCGGATCGTTTGTCAAGTCAGCCACGTAATTAAACAAACCTGTATTTCTCACCATGGCGTGTACCGCTTGTAGTATCATTGTTATTTCGGTCAAACGTCTAAACACCACAAGCAATGTTAAAGACTAATAATACTAGTCCATTCCGCATTATCTCAACTTGGCTACTTAACTATTTACATTTCATTGGCAATTTCACAAATGTTTTCTTTATATAATGCGACAGCGATGTATTTGCTACGGACAGTGGATGACTCATGACTCCACGGCAATTTTAAGCCCTTTCAGAACAACGCAGAATGTTAAACCAGGCATTCATACCGCCAGACTGATAGCTAAGACTACTAGCCTAATTAATCTGCACGGATCAACTTCCGTTGTGAAAAACTAATAGCAGTACCATAACCCAATGATTTCACCACGTTGGCAATCAATATATTTGCCGGTTCTGCTCGCTCATGTGCGCTAAATACAGCGAGATGTCAGACGCATCGGCGGTCTTTGCACTCATCCGCGCGGTGAGATTGTCTCCGGAGTGTTTAAATTGTATATAATGAAGATTGTATTATAATTATGTACCATCTTGAAATGCAAAGTAATTGTGAAATAAACAACATGTATGCATGTAGCAGTGTTATTAGGATGCACAAACAAGCGGAAAATCCTTATTTTATTATTTAATTCCATGGTTACAGGGAAATGTGAGTAACTAACCAGTGCTTGTGAGGAGTGTTACCAGTCGAGCTTATCCTCGGGGCAGCCCCTCATTGTGCCCATAATTGCTGCCGCATTGCCGCGCTGAACCGCCAGAGATAGCCGCCGAAGTAGAAAATCAAAAGCTCTATTGTCACTTGTTCGATTCGTTTACCAATCTTCTGTAGGAGCGACCATGCCTCAGAGCCAGGGCCTCCGACTGTCTCTAATACTAGCGGCACGAAAATGAACTCGTTAGCGAGCTGGGCATATTTGTTGGTTTCTAGACGTTCTGCTTTGGGTGCCGCGGAGCCTGCGGCAGATGCGCTGGCCTCCAGGTTCGAGGGGGCGAGCGTGTTGGTGATCGTAGCATCTCAAATAAGCGCCTTCCCCCTTTCAAAGGGGACAAGGGTGAGACCATCTGGGTCTTTCCGTCCCTTCTCAGGAAGCCGGTAGGCCCTCGAATGCACGGCAATAAAGCTGACCTTAAGGCCCGGGCAGTAATCTCATTAACCTCGCTATCACGGCTTTGACGGCCTTCGCTTCTGCTGCAGAAGAGCCCGTGGGTCCCCTAGATGTCCACCTGTGCTTCGCACGGACACCGGTACTCCCTAATTAGCCTTGTCCCCAACCTCAAGCCGATGCACAGACGAAAAGTTTCGTGATCAATAAAAGTGCCAAGGTTTGAGGAAGGAATGGCTTGGAGATATTTGCTAGTTCCTTTCTGGACGATCGCGTGCAGTCGAGCTTTGTCAGCCGTGGTTAGTGCGTCAGAGGGTAAGCGCTGGCATTTCCCGGTTCTAGGCTGATGTGCTGGACGGTACCCTCTGAGGCGTGCATTAATGCGACGTGAGCTGCCAGGTCTGCTGTAGAGCGGATACTCAGACCTCCGAATCTAAGCGGGACTGTGGCTTGAGCCCAGTTGTTGTCGGCCAGGTAGAAATTAAGGAGGTCGCTAAGGCTGGTCCTTAGGCGTTTGTCCAACTCCCACAGCAGATCCTGGTTTGCTCCGACGTCCGTGCTGCAGAAGATATGGACAATTCTTGCTGAACCCAGAGATGATTTTAATAGGTGATACGCGCTGTGGGGACTGAGCAGGTTTTGCCGGGGTTCGACGAGCGCAAATAGCTCTCTATCCTGACCTGCGAGTTCCGGACGAATGGCGGCCGACCCTACAGGGGATCCCAATAGCGTCATGTCTACTGCCTAGACGTGTTTGCACCCGGGAAACAGTGCCTCGAAAGCGGATAGGTTAGGCTGGCCATTGTAAATATGTTCACACTTCTGGGGGTTGAGCTCGAGCCCACTCTTCAGACCGAAGTCTACAACTCGATTGATGTCTGCCTGTACCACAGATGCTTTTCCTCTAATAGTGCCATCGTCTAGGTACTAGAGATTTAAGGAAGACTGTATAGAATCGACCAGTCCTATGGCTAAGCAGAAAAGCGGCGGGTCGCCCTGCTGAACGAAAAAATCGCTCTATCACTAAATCAGAGCTCCGATCTGGATCTATAGGCTTGGTCAACCAAGCCTGTACAAGTACAAGTTGATTGGCCAGAGGGGCCGTCCTCTGGCCAATCAACTTGTACTGTATTCAGTATGTGGTCGCGACGGACCTGGTTGAAGGCATTCTTGAAATCCAGTTTGGCGACGACGAAATTGTTGGGTGCGCTGGTAACAAAGGCTCGCGTAGTGTGGATCGCGGCTTCGATCCCATGAGGCGTATTAAAGGCAAGCTGGTGAACCCTAAGCTTCTCGCACACGATATCTGCTCCTAGTTTGACAGTGATTTTTGCCGCAATTCTGCGGAAGACTGAGGAGATGACGATTGGACGAAGCGACCCGCTCGGCTTTTTGATTGCGATGAGGCGACCACCAAAATGAATAGGGCCTCAGGTACTGTACCACTTCTGATGATGTTGACCACTTTTGCTAGGTCACGCAGTAGACGGCTCGCGATATTTGCATTAGTCGTGGCAAGGAGGTCTCTGAGATGGCGTCGGCTGCGCAGACCGGTCTTCCCACAGAAAGCAAAGCTCTCGCAGCACCTCCGATGTCGCCTTTGCCTAGCTATTTAGTTGCTTGACTGGCAGCGGCTTCATCCTCGTTATGTCGCTTGTTCCAATGTGCCCTCGGGACCGATTCGTGTAGGAGCCCACGACCTGATCTGTGGTCCTCGATTAGGACTCTGAGGTATGTGGTCCAACTAAGATTGCTCTGTTTTCGGGAGAGGATTCTATGAACTATATGCGCGAACACCAGTAGGTTAGCCCAGCTTCGCGCGTCCGAGTGTGCTGCTGTCATGTGCCGTTTGATTCCTCTCTTTGTAAAGCTCCTTTGGCAATGCGGAAAATTATAGGCGTTTGTTAACAGAGGAGACAACATAGTCGCATGCGAAAACTTAAAAACTAAACTGGTTGATCAACCTAAAAATAGACAAAAAAATTGCGCTCATTAGTGTCAAACAAAGCCACCTGGAGCAGAGAAGACTGTAGATCTTACTGAAAAACTCTAAGGTGCTGTCCGCTACACATATTGCATCTCTAGACTACGTCAAACTTTTTTTGGTTTGGGAGATTTCACGAATACCTAGTGCACTGTCGGTACCAATAACTAGCGGCACCTTGTGCAAGACTCTCACTCATGTTTTTCTTTTTTTGACGTTTTGGAAAATGCATTATGTACAAGCAGAGCTGGTAACCGTAAGCTCCTAGTGTGGGACTCGCGCTTACTAAAACCCGTCTTCCTCCGCACCCCCTCAAGGTTCGAAATTGTGTGGCACTACTTCAAGGCTATGAGGAGGGAGTCTTTTACTTTGTCATGCGTATGGCTCGGTTGACTTGTTCCAAAAACCGGGGCGCGTCGAAACTTTGCTGAAAGCCTAGCTGCATGTCGCCCCTTAGTAAATCCTCCCTCGGCCACTCCTCTAGTGCTTCAACTTGGGCTCTTCGACTTTTTTCCAAGCGTTTCTTCTTCCTGATGAAAGCGTCCAGGTAAGCTATTCCCCGGAACCAGGCAGGGCGGTCACCATTATGTGAGCCGCAATGACAGCGGTGTGGCGACCGGCAAGCGCAAATAACTCCGATAACACGTTACTAGAGCGCTACATTGAGCCACGGTGTGGTCGACGTCGTCAGGTTGGCCTGACGCGCATAAGACGCTTGTGTTTGCAGACGTCTTCCCAATCCTGACCATGTAGCGCTAGAACTGTCTGTGGCCCGTGAAGATCTGGGTGGCGACGTACGTTAGAGGTCCTAGTCCGGGTCCGTCGTACCGTTGCTGTAAGTCGGGTATAAGTGTGCTCATCTAGCGCCTGGGGTTGTCTTCGGCGACTGGCGCGGCCCATTCCCGCGCCCACGCAGTGAAGGTAGCCTTGAGGGCATGCGCCTGGCGCATGCCTTAGTCGGTCCATCGTTTGCTTCGCTCTCTCGCAAGCATGTCCCAGGGCAGCTAGCAGGCAAGAACGAGGAAAACGTGAGTGCTTAATGTGCGGTACCCGCAGTATATCTTTAATGCCATGTCCCGCTGAGCCGCGCAGAGGTCTCGCCGGTTGCAAGCCGTGTGAAGGGCCGGGTCTTCCCATACTGAAGCGGCTGCAGCAGCCAGCAGACGGCGTCTGGTCTCCGATGCAGACTCTCACTCATTAAACCCCGGGCTTCTTCCCACCAAATCTAGCCCGGAATTGTATGGCATTACTTTGAAACCCCCAAGGAGATCTCTCATTTTAGCGCCTATTGGCCTAGCAGGAACAATCCGGCGCCGATACGCGCGCTGTCCAGCGCCGCTCAGTAGGTCACCGTGTGCGCCACGTTCTCTATGCCCTCTAAGATGCAGAGCATGCAGACGTCCGCATTCGGTTTGCCAATCATGAACGATTGAAACGCCCACGCGCGGTGAGAACCTGCGAGAATTATACGTCAAATATCCACAAGAGTAGTCATACCAGGCCCAAATATGCAGAATAAGCAGCCGCGTCGACATTGTACCTAAGAGGGCATTTTTCACTTCTCCGCCCACGCCTTCATTGATACGGTTCTGGTTATCCTGTTTAATAGAGTGCGTAGAACCATATCGGCCCGTACGGGAGCGTAAATTTATATAGAACCAAAATCCCAGAAATTCAGGTTATACGTTTTACAGCCCAACATGTTTAAAGGGCGGTCATCGTTAGATAAAATAAAATTACTCTTGTGAATATCATGGATTATTATGCCTTATAACCCATAGAAATGAAGGTCAAATATATAGAGGTATACTGTTCGATTCCTAAAGGGTCGCGTAAAAAGCTTGAGGGCTTTGCTGCACCTACCTTTACACTCTAATCTTCCTCGGTTCTTTATCTCGATTACCCTTCTGAGGCTGCCGTGTGGATCGCCCCCGCCTAAGGGTCTCCTTGGCTGTCTTGAGCATCAAAATAGAGTTAAACAGATTCGTCGCCTCCTTCCATGCTTCCCTCGAGGTCATCATGTAGCTAACCACCTCCCTAATAGGGTGGTCCCTCACGGCCGTAGAGCTATCCATTCCTGTAGACTATGTGCCCTCCCCAATGAGTGTCGGCTCTCCCATGCCGGTCTCGCGGCACTGAAGTCCCCGGCACTAATTAGTGCTTTGCTCGTTGGTCGTTTACGCTCTCGGCAAGTTTTATAGAAAGTTTTCAAATGGCTCAGAGCTTTATTGGAAACAAAACGCAGGTGACAAATGGCAGTGTAGAAAGCTGCCATCCGATCTCCTCAACCTAGATAAACCCTTAACCTGACCCATTGCTCCTCACTGCCCATCCACCATATCGCAGTTCCTCCTCCCGCATCGGACATCCACTTGCACTTCCGCCTGGTGTGTTTTCAAGTTTGTCTTTAACGTTTAATGTATTATTTTTTATTTAAATCAAAACAAGTTGAAGTGCACGTACTGTAATAACGTACGAACCATATAAAAATAATAGTATATGCAGCGCCGCCTCATACGTCTACGCATCGTAAAGAGAACATGGCATTGATGTTGTCACCTCTACGCTGACACGGGCTCAGTAAAACGACAGTTGCGTTGATTTCAGCTTCTAAAAGAACACACGGACTTTCATGACAGTGAAAAATATGGTACTTATTCTAATTTAGTTTAGCAGCTTGGTTAAGGAATACCGCAGAGTGCTGGTATCTGAAAAGGTTTTAGACTTTGACTTGACTTAAGACATCGGTCGGAAGTGGCACCATTTTTTCTACAGAGATATTTGTTAATCGAGGGATTTGTTGGATACACGTTTCTCAAATGCTGCACCGATTCTCTAGGCTCTAAGTTGGGGATGCGTCGTCATGGCGTCGGTCGCTTGTAACATAGTGTGATGCTGATCAAGGCAACGACGTTGTGGGGTTGGTTGGTGCCATAATTGATGAACCGCAGTTGCGGCCATGTGGTCGGTGCGCAGTCATGTGGTTTTATTGCTGTCAGCTGATAAGCGCCTCGTTACAATATTCTATCAAGGTAAAACGAAGTCTAAGCCAAATAATCCCACTTCCTATTTTATCGTCTTTGCATATATATGCACGTCGCTATAGCATATCGCCTTAATCTCTTTTTAATCGGAGCAACATCCTGACTCCTCGGAGGATAAAGTTTGAACCTATTTATTCGCCAGGCTTCTGTTTCAGGACCTTAGCCGGATTACTCAGCTTAGCCACCCGATCTAACATGCACAGTGATGTGGCAGCTTTCCAAGATCATGCCTAATAAATACATTCTAGATTAACGCTTAATAAATATATTCTTCGTACACCCTGCCGACTATCTGAACCGTACTTCTCAAGGAAATTTGCGTTCTCACCTCAGTCAGATTATTTATAAGTGAGGTGAAAGGGTGGGTAACAAGTAAAATATTTGGTCAAAACTAGTTACATGTCAATATATAGAATAAAGCGTGCCATGTGTGGGAACGAACATCTATTCTTAGTTTCGCATGGAGTGAGACATGTTAAAGTATGAAATAGATCATGTTGGTGCTTTAACATATTTTAAATATTTCTGTGTACGAAAACTTAAGCAAAGTGAAATTTCGATTCCGTAAATAAACCTCAAATTTGAAATTTGCAGCAACGCCGTGAAGCGTTTTATATATTCTTCTAATTATAAGCAAACTGAATAAATAATTATCTGTTGAGCTCTCAAATCTGGACAATTTGAAATTGAAATTGAAAATCTAAAAATCCGTTTGGGGCTGACCCTCAGCCAAGATTTTACGTCCATGGGATAGCTTTTCGCATTGCTTCAAAGTCGGACCCCCATAAATATAAATTTGCAACGGTGGGGTTCAAACCCGCGCACCTATGTGTCTCCTCCGGTCGCGAGGCGCAGACGCATGCCACCACGCTACCGGGCTCGGCGAAATTGAAAACCTAGATTGACGCAAGTATCTCTACACGCACGGAGGAAACCAAAGCAGGACGCCCGGTCATAATTGTTTGCCTGCTCTTATATGTTAACAATAATTTGCAAAATAACCATCCAATAATTTATGCTCACATATCTGCTAACAGTGTGGATCACTGTACTAAAGACAACTTTTCCACGAGCTATAACATTGCAAGTAATAATAGGGATATAGGCGTTTCCGAAGGTGCGCACCTGTACAATATTGCGTTCATAGTTGTCCCCATATTTGGTTCACATTTGCCCGACATTTGGAACTTTCTGGGACGGGACACATTCAGTGTCTTGCTGACGTTGCTGTCATTTGGTAAATTATAATGGATAGTTTAAACTTATCGTGGGTGAACGCGGCCTCTCCTGAGGAGAGGTTCTGCCCGGCCATTCTCCTTTCTCCTCTGTCCTATGAGGATGTTAGGCCATTTGTACATTGCCCTCTGCTCACAGCCGGTGCTAACCACAAGTGATATTTGTCTTTAGGCACTCCGCGGTAGGAAGCTAAGATGGCGGTGAAGCACTTACCAGGAATGGGAAAAGCCACTGAAATGAGAGCAAGGCAGCGCAGGAAACATCGGGTGCGAGCGGACGCCGTCAAGACAACGACGTTGTACTGGCAGGCCCTGTCTTCCTTAGCCCTCACCGACACAAAAAGTGAAAGTGCAGAACGAAGTAGCGGGACAATACGAATCCGAGGAGATTATTCCCCCCAATGCAAATATGTGTGCTTTGCCCAGAATCGAGCCTATTGGCCTGTTCGTATCTCATATTCCCCATTCATCGACACAGGGAGTAGTCTAAAGCGAAGCCGAACCTTCGCCGAACGCTGAATATAAGTGAGGCTTACTTGGCACAGACAACACACGAGCCAAATGCTAAAAGAAATGGGAATTCTTAACAGAAATTGCCGAAAGCCACACGGATTCTTAGTTTTCTGTCGAGTTTGGTCAGCTTATACGCGATGCATAGCCCTACCGTCTGACTATACGTTTCTGCCTACGTTTGTTTCGTGCTAAATATGAGTAACGTAGTAATACACTCGATATTTATTTTGTCAAACATTGCCAGAAACCAAGGCAGAATGTACAATAACCCTACTTCGATGGCAACGGGTAGATAACTCATCGCTAAAAGCCATAACGCTAATGACTTTGCAGAAATTCTACATCTGTGGAATAGTAACCTACTTCTAGAACCTAGTTCTTTGGTCTCGTTAAAACTCACAGCGGAGAGTCGATGTTAACCGTCCGCGGAATTGTTACTTCAGGTCTCTTGTCTGGTACGTGGCATATGCAATTATACCACTGCCTTGTTTCATTGTAGCGTTATATATATATCTATATATATATATATTGCCATCGTCTGTGTACTATCGCGCTTATTTCTTCATATAGATTTTGCAACCTCCAACTTGTAACTTCAAATTTAATCCAGACGTCTTTTTTCGCTCACTTTCAGCCAACATGTAACGTCGACGAAATCGCATTCGCATTGCCTCATAAGACAAAACCCGGATGTTCTTAATGCGACGCCTAGAATAGAGCCAAAGTAACGACGTAACGTGACGATACACAAGTTATATATATATATATATATATATATATTAGTAGGGACCGCTTATTTCGAATTCGTACGTTGCAGTTGTTACCGGAATTGTAGAATGCGTATCGTACTAACGCGTCATTTTCTCGGTCATATAAGGGCAAATATATGCATTGGCGATATAGGTATTCAGGTATGACACTCGAGAAAAATCAACTGCTCACAAAATAGACGACTACAATACAGTAGCGGCATATGTGGGTTGACTGCGATATTACCAGTTTCCGAAATTCCGAAAAGTTTTATGACATTTACATAGTATTGCTAGTATGAGAGTGCGAGCCCGTACTACTGGCTCCACGGACAAAGGCTACCACGCCGGCAGTAAACGCAACACAGTTGAGACTAGATGGTGCTACTAGACGATGACAACAAAAGCAAATGCATCGCCTATCGCTCATGATGGGCTACCATGATACCAATTTTTGGATTTTAGTGGAGATAGCAGCTTGCAAAATGTATAGGACCCAAGCTCACGCAAAAATCCACAGAAACTACCTATTAGCCTGTGGCACGATTGATTACCTTACACATGTGGATTTAGACTCAAAATTGCTGTAGAAGAGAAACGTCAACGGATGCCACTGTCCTAATACGGCGATGTTTCTTGTGGGTATCTAGAGATATTTATATAAACGATAAATACAGTAACGTACAGCTAGGAAGTTAGTGCGCTAGTCATAATTGTCATCTACCAGGGCGTCGCCTGTTCAATCCTGGCTTACTTGGCACTCTTTCTTGCACAATCTCCTCGGATTCGCATTGTCCCGCTACTTCGTTCTGCACTTTCACGATTTGTGTCGGTGAGGGCTGGTGAAGGCAGGGCCTGCCAGTTCAACGTCGTTGTCTTGACGCGGTGATCGAACTTTTATTGAGCGCTGCTCATTGGGAACGGATGATAAACCACACCGATAAAAGTCGACGGCCACGCTGCCATAAGGACTGTTGGGGAAACCTTAGATATCTCAATATGTCCGGACCCCGGCGCATTGAAGAAACACCTCATGGTGATTCAAAGCTTGTAAAGGATGGGCAATAGTCTAGACTTAAAAATGAACCTGCTTAAAAACGTTTGAAAAATGCTTACGATTAGTGTAAGCATAAGCCTTAGGTTTCCTCAGAGGGGTCATACATTTCCCGAGCCTAAAATTAGGCCTCTGTCCGATACGAGTTAAATGTTTCTGTTTAAATGTTTAATGTCAAGCCAGTCACCAGTAATCGATGTATTTGATTTGTCGTGATCAACCTCAAAGCTGTTATGTTAAGGCTACTCGTCGAGCTACTTCGAGGTATGTTATATAGCTAAATTATTGCAGATTATACATATTATGTTTAGATTTGCATACACAATTATTTTACTAAATAGATAATTTATTTATTTATTAAAAAGTTTGGGCATGTAAATGTAAGCATAATACGTATGACACACATGGTGGTCGCTGAGAGAGCGACACGGATTTAGTACAGTCGGTGAAATGATACAGATGACGTATATTGCCACGTCAACGGCATTTGTAATTGGTTCATGAAACCCAGCAGACCGTCATAAACGATGATGAAATGCTTGAACACTGTAACGAGTGGTGAGATGACGACATAGACGAAAGATTTCCTTCAAGCCTGGTTATTCACAGCTGGCGATAAATAAAATTATCTAGGTATTAGAAACAACATTTTTGAAACTGCTCGTGTCTTAACGTTTTCGGAACGGCTGTTTGTGATAAATTGAGGCGGCCTACGAGTTTGCCGATAAATTACATTGAGCCCGCAAGCGTGTATACTAATCTGTTGCGCGAATTCAACGGAAGGCCAAGTACTCGTTTCGAGAAAGCTGGCTTGACCCCTATCCAGCTGCCATAAATGCGAGGTATTAGGATCTTCCACGTTACCAGCTTGGTACCAGCTACGGATGCCACTTTAAGCATGAACAATGTCACGGTTATCTAAATGGACAGCTGGGTGAGGTTTCTGGTACAAGCTGCCGCGTAAAGCGCTTTTCTAGAACGTTCAGTTACATGTTGCGAAAAAGTTGTACCTGGCGACGAGAAAAGAAAGAGCTTTTTACAAACTGCACGTGCTCGCCAGTTTATTTGCGCGGGCTCGTTGTTTACTACGCCGAAATCTTACAGTTTTTGTTTTAACACATTTATTATGAAGCCATTCTGCAAGAAACATCAAGTGTGCAAAGCGCAGCGTGCAGATCAGTACGGATTTTGCTGAGTATTATCAGTCAGCTGCGTAGAGCGGGATGCTGACTCTGGGTGCCTTTCACGTGCTCGTTATGAATAACAACAAGCTGAGATCCAAGCTTGCCACAGCTTCTTCAAGACAGTATCACGAGGTGCGATGTGGAAAGAAGATAAAAAATCAACAAGAAAAGCATTCATAGGATTTTTTACGGTTGCTTAAATGGAGTTGAACAGCTTGTTAAGTTGTAAGGCTGTTGTTCGATGAGGCGGTTTTAGTTTTAGGAGGTGCTTCTCCTTAACGCCTGGTGACCTCAGCTATGGCCTCATAAAGCAAGCCGTGATGTAGTCTATCAGGGTTAATCCGAGCCAGCAGCGAAATAACCATGTTGTTATCCAGGCGTTTCCCCCACGCCGGTGCATCAGTTTAGAGTACTATTCGATTTGATAAACAGTCTGAAAACTACGGGTATATGTTTCTTAATCCTTGTCAGTGAAACACGGTAAGCCGTCCCTTCATTATTCACAAAGTCTGGCGGTGCTGAAGTTGAGAAAATGACGGTTGTTGGGTCTCCCATTTTCTCGTAGGACCAACTCACTGCAGGTGTGCTACATGCAGATTTTGCAGCAATTCGAGCTGTGCTACAGTCTCATGTGATACTGCCTTAACTTGTGAGATAACCTATGCCCACACTGCCACCTATACGGGAAGTGTTCTATATGGAAAAACATTTATCTAAATCACGACATAATAAACGGGTTCTTTGCCAATCGTATTGGCTCTACATCAACTTAAGGATGGCCCTAGATCACAGTTTCCACCTCCGTTAACAGAATTGTACATGATACGTGATGTATACGTGATGTAATACGTTTAAACTTCTGCTAGACAGCTTAGAGCCGTAAGCTCGAACAAGGCGCTTAACATGATCGCGCTACAGTCTACTGTAGAAAGTTGTTGATAACTTTCAAAAACATGACCTAATTTGCACAACTTCGAACTCAGATAGGCAATGACACGAGCTTTTAACGAGAGTCGTGGCCTGCAGCACGCAGTGTGTCGTTTAGCGGCATTGCAGTCGACCGACTGCCGTCTCGCATAACGTCACGTACCGTCGCTGTCACTACGGCTACGTTTCGTAATGATAACGGCGACGACGACGACGACGACGACGAAGAGTTGGCGGGCTGGCGTACACAGTCATAGATCAAACAAACTCCGATTTGGCTAGACAAGCGAGATTCGTGTAGGTTTGAAAACGAACTCACCACAAATTGGGGTATTCATTCGCATGCCGTATTTCTTTCAAGCGCCGAGCGGGTGCGACAACGACACAGTTGGCGATATACGGCTGCTGCTGCTGCTGCTGCTGCTGTTGCTGTCGTTGTTATTGCCTGCACTGCGGCCTGGCGGCCAGGGCCGCAATGACGTCGGTAGCGCGCGCATTTGCGCCTCGCGATGTAACAACCTCGTGTGCCTCGAGACGACTCCTCGTACTTCGCGCCACTGCCGGGAGGTGGCAATTTCTGCCTTTGGTGGTCGTTTGCTTTTTTGCGCTGGTTGCCGTGAATCTGGCCGCTTCAACAAGAGATGGCAGTGCTGCAACTGCGACTCCGACGACCTCGCGGGGTCGACAATGACATCTGTAGGTACAACAACAAGCAGCTACAACGAGCAGCTATGGCGTAGCATAACATAGCACCAGCAGCAGCAGCATCATCATCAGCCTCAGCTTCGCATCCTAGAGCTGTGCACGACAGTCTGAATGCGAATTGTAGAAGGATAGGGGAAGCACTGGAAGCACTGGAAGCAGGAGAGAAGAGAAACGATCGAAAAGAAACCCAACTAAAGCGTGTTGGAGAAGACCGCGTGCCACAAACGCTTCGGCCGCTCGAAACAACCCCGCAAGCCTACTCGTTTGCAAGCCCAATTGCCAAAGCCGCCGATGTTTCTGCTGCTGCTGCTGCTGCCGCTGCTGCTGCTGCTGCTGCTTGATGTTGCCGCGTGTATTGCCGCCCGCCACCTGGGCGTAACGTCTGATGACAGTTCGTGTGCTGTCGAGAGCGAGCGAGAGTTCGGCGCGCGATCCGCGCGCGAAACGCGTTGGCGCGTCGTCCTTTGGAAGGACTGCACCACCTTTCGAAATGGCTTGCTTAACAGCACAACGCCGGGCATTATTATTATTGTTCAAATTATCTGCGCCGTTGTCGTGATGGAAAATCGCACTCGGTCCGACCGGGCGAGCTCACTCGACAGGCTCGTTGCATGAAAACAGCAATGCACGTACGGGATGGGGCACACGCGCCAGCAGCGTATTTTGTGCGTCAGTTTACAGGCGACGATTATCCAGCCTATATACGCTCGTATATATATAGAAGATCTTATGAAGACCTGCCAATCCTGTCCGTTTTTTCGTCATTGCTTACAGTGCGTCTGCGTGCCTCCTCTTGAGCAGACAACGTGTGCGTGCATTAGAAACACGCATTCTCTCAAATGGACAGCCTTAATCTCGGCAGTGTTTTTGTGGATAGTTTATGTTTAGACGGAGAACCTGTCTTCCCCCTGGACGTCCAAATACTAAATCAAATCATGATGTATGCAAGCTAACGGCATAAGCGACGAGTTTGCTGCCACGCAACTACGGCAATGACAGCTAATGTATAAAAACGTATTCGATCTAAATCTTCTATAAAACAGTAAAGTGCACATTTTGTTCAATAGCACGAGTGCTTTGCCAGGTTCTCAACTGAGCTGAAATTGGATATGCACAAAGGGAGCAGTCCGACACTGAGTCGCTTATTTGTATTTTGCGATGGATTCAGTTTCGACTTCTTTTTCACTTTAGTATCAGTGATCCAATTACACGTATTGTGCATTACACTTGATCGGCAATTTATGTAAAAAATACGACCTAAGTCAGTACTTAAATGTATGAAATGATCTTGGTAAAAATTACATACACGCAGCTAATACATGCTCTGTATAAAAAACGTTGCACGTTACCCACACACGCTGACATGGACTTTTATTAGGATTTTTTATTCATCTTATAAGTGCAATAACTCTCTTACATTAAAGCCAAAGCAGTGTTAACTAGATATACCTAGCTCTTCTCTTCAGCGCTCTGACAAATCCTTTGTTTGCTTCAGATGTGCACATTGGCTTTTCTCTGTACGTCGACCATAGCCGTACTGTTTCTGAAAACGATACGTTATATATTTACGTCGAGAACGAGTCTTCAGTACTACAGTATACCTTGTAATAAAACTCCGCACGAAGGTTTTAAAAATTATGGCTCAGTAAATAGAAACACCAAAGTAAACTTATTCTCTATTTTGCTAAGGTTTAGTGACCATTATTTAACCTTCTTTTATTAACAGGAAATCAGTTATAGGCACGTTACATGTGCTCTGATCTTGTAACTCCTTATATAAACATATATACGTATTATTACGGCGGCGCTTATCGGTCGGGGAGAGAGCGCGTCAGACGCTTGTTTCCTGTGGGCAGGTGAAATCTCAGTCAGACCCATAGACATCTCGCTAGACTGCTTCAGGTGTTAGATCAGAGCCTCAACGAGCTGCAAACGAAGGTCTCTGAGCAGGTGCATATCGGTTTATGCAAAAAACAAGAGCTAACCTTATAAAGACGCATAAGGAAAAATTTGATTTAGTGCGAAAATATTTTAAAGGGGTGCTACGGAACGCGAAAGGGCGGTTGGCCGATCACAAGCAGAGGCCACAAGTATGGATTGGGCCGGAGTCACAGTTACTGGCAGAATGCCGTTGATTTACATTAACCAACCGAATAATCACGGCAACCGAGCAAAGTTTGACGGCCGACTATTACCGGCGGAAACCTTCTCTACGCGTAAAATCACTTCCAAAATATACCTTGGATGTTTTCCAGCATGATAAGCGCACTCCCAAGCGAGCAAAATCGTGCATGGCACACCTTTTTCAATTTTTCGACTAAGTCGAAGCCGCCGCGAAGCCGTCCTCTAATCTCGTGAATTTAAGGAGGGGGGGCGGGGGGTGGTTAAAAGCCGGCATGGGGACTACTCGATATCAACATTTGAGCGAGATGAAGTGATCCGTTTGCGAGCAGTGGCACAGGCTCTACGTTTTCTACCTGGCAATAGTCGACAGCGTCCTTAGGAAACTACGGGCGTGAGTGAAAAACAATGTAGACCATTAACCTAGTCATGTATGTAGTAAATAAACATTTTTCTTGTAAGCTTTAGTTGCCGTTATTTTAGAAGCGGCGTCTCATTCATTAATGAGGCAGTGACCAACAGACTAATAATGACGTTCGATCTAATCGTACCTGCTTAGGTTACCACTCAAGCGGTTTTACTGTTACAATCCTTAACATTCGAGGCGCTTTAAAATTGCTAAACGCAATTGTTAGATCTATATAGTTATTTCAAGTCAACAAGCTTGTGAAAACCCTGCTTCCACCGGATACATAGACATGTTTTGTGGACTTCTAGTTGACAAATAGCCTGACGATTCAGCGAAAACGAGCGTCTCCTCCAAAACGTAAATTTTAAGAAGCCTGAAGGAACATAGTCGACAAAAACACATACGAGGTACTCTTAACAGGTATCAATACCGATACAAGCAAGACTGGACTCGCAAAACTAGTCGCCGGAGCATGATGGTATGTAATAGTATGCGCCGTACCTGGTGCCTCCTGGGGAAGCAGGCCCTACAGTTATGTACCATATTCAGGCTAGGCTGGCCTGATGTTGAAGTAGGTACAGCGGATGCTAGTCAAGAAAAATGCTTCACAACTTTTTGCATCTCTACTTTAAAAAAAACTTACATCTAGCTCAGTTTAAGAAACATTTGAGGCAGGAATGACACACAATGTCACCACGTCACTGCCAGACAGTGTTTGCGAGGCTCAAAGTAAACGTCAACAACAACCAAAACCTTTCTGCGGCTTAAGGACTTTGGCTGTAAGTGGTGATGATGGTCCGTGTGATGATGCCGCATCAAATGTTCAGCCGCAAAAGAACACCAGAGACAGACATACCGACGTAGCTAGCTCGCTTCGACCCTGTCATGGACGTCGAAATAGACGTATCCAGTGCAGCAGCTGGAGTCGATGCGGTAAACTAACAATATAAAATGTGTTTTATACTAAAACCTTATTCCCACTACTTTGGGTCCTTTAACCTACACCTCAACTTGAAACTGACAGGTATAAACGCAATATGTGAGCTTCTAGGCGCTAACTTTGAGAAGTCTAGAGCACATCACCTTCAGTGGCAGTAAACGACGATGACCTTGGAGCAGTGTTCTTAATAAATGGACTAAGCCATACAGATAACACAACCCAAGCTTGTTGTGAAAACAAGTACTTGTATGTTTAGGCTAGGGATGCCTTAGCCAGTACCTTATATGCTTACGCTGCACAGACACTCTACACCGGTGATATACATGTATATACATACATATAAAGCCAACCTGCACGAATAGCACGGTTGGTTTTCAGAGCTTCGTCGGTCGCGTGAGTGTGTGGACTTTTTATTGTTGTAGTGACCACTGGGAGCGCATAAATGTAAACCGCTGACGTCGTCGCAAAAAGCAACGATCTAATGGAGAAATGCCACTGTATCATGCAAACACCCCTCGTACACAAGGCGTCGTATGTGCGCATATTGCAACTTCACGCTCGTATAAAATGTATACAACGATAGCGACGCAGATAGTATTCTGCTTCGCTATCGTTGCATACATTTTATACGGAGTCTGATCAGAAAATTTAGTGGGATGGTGGTAACGTTTGCAGGCACCATCGTTCCGACTATGAAACATTTCATCGAGCGTTATTGAAAGGTCTGACTTGTCGAACCACACATCCAGTTTTCATACCCATTATTAGCTTTGTTTTTCAATAACTGCAATATTAATAATAAATTTATTTTCATTAATATGTGTTAGGACAATACAATTGTGAGGTGTGAATGTGTATCCTCGTTATTTCATGGTTACCATCTATCTGTTCTCAGTCCATCGCACCTAATATCGACGCGGCATTTCCTCTGCACACTGCCAGTGAAAGCAGCTGCCTCAAAAATTCGTCTTCGCGTATATCCCCGGTGTTTGCTCGTATTCGATCACCTAAGTCTTTTATAAATTTCCTGGTACTTCTGCTGACCGGGCCAATTGTTTCCATTGCAATCGGCACGAAATTGTATCTAGGCTCTAACTCTTTGTATTTACGCCACTTTTTGCGTGTTCGGCAACCCATCCCGCCTCCGTCGCGCTGTGGCATAAATAAGACGGTGCGGCCGTGCAGGATACTGTCGCATCCCAAACCAGACATTTGCCTTTTTCCCACGGCGGAATGGTCACACCGTCGGGCCTTTTATCGTCATGAAGTCCAAGTCTGGGTTCCAGCATGCTAGGTATTCCTGCTCTCCGGAGAGCTCTTTGAATTATTGCGTTTATTTCGGTGTGCCTAGGGGCCCGGCCTTGGCTCTTGATGCAGCTCAAGGGGTGGAGGCCATCCTTCTCCACTGGTTTTCCGCAGGCCTTACAAATGTGTGGTTCGCATATCGGCCCGCCGATTCTTAGGGCCGACACCATGCGGAATGAGATGTTGTCCAGCATAGTGCCGAGCTGCGGTGACGGGAGAGCTCTGAGAAATCCGCCACTGAAGGTGTCTCGTGCGGCCAAGAAGACCGCTTTCTCTGTGGGAGAGGCTCTCAAGGCTTTCGATGATCTCACGAGCTATGACTTTGCATCTGTAGTTGTCGAGCACTCTCTGCGTGGTATGTTTTTCCCAAGAGCCTGGATCCAATCTCAGTTTGACCAGTGACTCTGCCGTCTGCTTAGCTATGTACAGCCGGTGGTGAGCACTCGGGTCAACTAGCGTCTCCGCCAGCTGGCCAAATTCCAATAATGACGCTGCGTAACATATGGGAGCCAATTCTGCTGCTGATCAAATACCCAGTCCACCTTCTCTTATGGGGAGACTTGCTCTTCGCCACGTACTGTCCGTGAAGTCAATGTTGAGAACTTCGCTCAATATGTCCCTCGTAGAGTCGTCGTACGATTGTAGGGCGTCGGGACATTGGCTTGTCGGTGAAGTGCGTAGTGTGTAGTTGAATTTAGGGGAACCTAGACTATATCTCCAAAGGCAAAGTGCCGCTTGTGAGTGCATAGCCAACAGACGAGGTCGTGTCTGTAGCAACGCACGGCGTTTATCTCTTAAGGTCTTGAAAATACTTTGTGGACTAAGTGGAGCCCCAAGAACCTCTAATTCGACCGGGTTAACTCGCCTGCAGCCTGGTAAAACGGCAACAATTGTTTTGTACGCCTCGTCTTGTTCTTTAGTGTCCGCCATAACCGTTATTACTTCGCATTTGGAAATATTGAGAACTGTCCCCCCTTCATTCGCAAATTGCAACACCTTGAGTATGTCAGCGGCCACCACTTCTGCCGGTCCTCCTAATGTACCATCATCCAGGTACCAGATGTTTAGCGGACTTCTCATTTGTGACACTAAACTGGAGATTCCTAGGCTAAACAAGGCAGGGCCCAGTGGATCTCCTTGTTGCACTCCATTTGTTGATTTAAGTGGTTCTTTGTCATACCAGGATAGAAGTGATGGATCCCTGTAGCTTTGCCATACTAGCGGCAGGAGTTCTGGTACGTGAAGTCTTACCTCTTCCAATATTACGTCACGTCGTATTGTATTCAAAGCGTTGCTAAAGTCTAGCTTAACTAGAACCCGCACAGGACCGTCTGTTTTCATATATGCTCGTACTGCGTGAACCGCTGCCTCCGCGCCTCCTTTTATAGAGACCCCTACTTGCTTCGGTCCTAAAGCTTTCATTATAGAAGTTTTAGTGATGGCAATAGCCACCTTTGTTACAAGCCTTCGAATCGTGAGGCCACATGCTATGGGTCTGATTGAGCCGTCCTTCTTTTTTAGGGCCGTAAGGTTTGCCCCGTAAAAGATTGTCAGGCATAGAGAAGGCAGGCTGCCGTTTAGTGCCGAGGCTACCAGGGAGCAGACTTCTTCTAGAAGTCTCCCGGATGAGGGTACCGAGTTGTCTAGCATGTCCCGGAGATGCCGGGGGCGCAGCCCATCTAATCCAGATCCAGATGCTACGGCGAAAGATCGGACGGCGTCAAAAACCAATTTATGATGTATAGTGTGTCTTCCTGTTGTTGATGGTGCCTGGAGGGATCCTAGGTGTTCGCTTGCATCTGATAATAGAAGGGGGTGCTTTCTTCTTAATTCCTGCTCCGTGTGATCGCTGAATGGTGCAAAAGAGTCGGTCGAATGCAGGATCCGTGCGGCGGAACGCACATCGTCTTCAGCCAATTTGCGCTCTGCCATCTTTCCCCTGTCGTGATCTGTATCAAGTGGTGTATTGTTCTGTATAATATTAAGGTTGCACTCGTCTAGGAGACTTGCGAGTGTTTTCCATCGCGATTCAGTAACGTTATTTCGGATTATTTGGCATAATGTTCGGTCATTGTGCCTCCGTGCTGGGATGCGTAGCATAAGTATTGGCATTATTAGAAGCTTCTCCCAAGACGCATTGTCTTTCGTTGTGTTGAAATTGGAAAGTGCTTCAGCGTATGCTGCGCAGCATATTTCTCTGACTCCTCTGGGTATCACTTTGACTAGTTTAATGTTTCGATGCACCTGGGCCAGGGAACGGATTAGCGTAATTGAATCGAGGTTCGCATCCAGTTGCCTGTTCGGGTCGTCTTGAGCCGAAAGCGACGCAGGCGATGACGAATCTCTTATAAGTTGACTAGATGAAGACCGGGTATATGTAGGGTGAAGGCGCGTCATATGCATACGCAAGCCCCGAAGTGACCTTAGGGACTTCTTGCACATTTCGCAGGTATATGACTGTTGTGATTGTAGTTGGGGTTGATCGGGATTTATATGAGCTGAAGGTTGGGAGCTCATGGTAAATTCGTAGTGTTTTGATGCTCTTCTTTGCTCAGGTTTTCTATTAAAATGGTGGGCGTTGGTGTCTCTTTATCTTCTATGGCTGATATCAAAAGTGCCTTTCCAGGCTCGGATTCTAAAAAGTCGAGCACTTTCGCGATCACAGGATTTTCTTCTAGCCAGGCACTTAGTAGACCTTTCACAATTTTCCATATCTTTAAGATATTGTCAACCATGATTGAAATCTGGTAAGGCAACGGCTGTTGTTGATTTTGCCGAGTGACATTTCTATGTCCACTTGAGGGCTTGGCCGCTGTTTTCTTCTGTGGGATAGGCGGCGGAAGGTGGCACAATGTTTTACCACTCTTGTCAAGTACCGGTTGTGGGCCGGCGGGCCTCGCTGTGTCGGCGTATGATTTCTGCCCATCCCTGCTCGTGATGGCTGAGCTCGTGCTCGACGTTTGCTCGAAGCTGGGAAAATCGATGTGTGTTAGATTCGAAAAATGGTTAGAAACCTTTGTGTAAAGTTTCTGTCTCTCCGCCTCCATATACACTCTTTTTACTTCGCATCGGCCATCGATAGCCGAGTGAGCGCCACCACAGTTGGCACACCGAGCTTTTTCTCGACATTCCCACATTTGGTGGCCGGGACGTGCGCATCTCCTGCACGTAGGATCCTCTTTCTTTATGCAAGCGGATGCCTTAGGTCCAAACTTCCGGCACGAGAGGCATTGTAGTGGTGAACCGGGACATAATGTAACTTTGAAAACCTCGCCTACTATGTCTACTTTAGCCCTCAGGGTATTGCTGAACCTCAGTCTCACCTTGCTTGAACATTTCATTACTTTCACTGCGGTATTGTCCTTCCCTATGCCAGCCGCAGAAAATTTCTCTCTGCGGACTTCTTCAACGCCTTGTTCTTTAAGACATTCCAAAAGATCTTCTTCAGAAAACTGAGGATTTACTCCGGAAATTCTTCCCCAGAGGACTGGTGTATCAGAGAGCTCTTGAATGTCTACTCCGCAAATATTCTTTAATGTCCTGACAGCTGCTATTTGGTCTTGACTGGCTGCACGGATAGCTAATCTGTCCTGCGACGTAATTCGTGCGTGTGCGCCAGGGATAGATTGCCTTATTTCTGTGTATATCTTTAGGACGCTCAGCCCTTTCAAAGCATCAGGATCATTCCGGCATTCAAAAATTATCTCTAGGCTGCTTTGGCGTGGAATATAGGCTGCACCTTGATGTTCTTGGTCTACCTGTCTGCCCATCATTATCGCTACTTTCTTACGAGCATCTCTGACGGCACGATCTGCTCTGGTAGGTTTGTACTGCCAGTCAGCGTTGTTGTCATCTGGGATCTCGTCATTGTCATTATTCCATTAAGCTATCCAATGTTTTCTCTCTTCTCAGCGCCAGTTTGGCAGCCACAGCTGTTGTTGCGGATACTTTGTTTGACAGGCGACACTTTGCTGAGCAGCGATGTTCACTGTCACTTTCGGCTCGTTTGCACGTTGCTGCTGGAGACGGTGAACGTGCGCTTCTTTTAGATTGCACGTTCTCGACGTGCAGTGCACCGGAATCCATAGAGCTGTTTGGCGGCTGCGAGCCGCCGGCGGTGAAATAGAACACTTTGCCTTCTTGAATTTTATCGGCCACGGCTAATTTGGAAGTGCTAGTCGCGTCGCTCACACAAAAACTGCAGGTAATGTGAATCAGAGATCCCAAGCTTTGGGTGATCACTCAGTCACTTTGCACTTATCACTGAATACGCTTGCACTTTGTTAGATAACAATTTTGCGGAGCTCAAACTCAATGCGACTACCTTCGTCCGAACGTAGCAGAATAATAAATTATTATAATGATTTGATTAATTATAGATTTAATTATTTCGTATTTAATTCCGGACCCTGTACCTCACCTCTGTACAAGATTACCGATTCCCATGGCAAATAAGTATGGTTTTCTGCATCTCGAGGAATGTCTGAACTAACTGTTTTTACTCTCTCTGGTTAAGTGAGTCTCCCTTTAAATACGACTGCAGACATCTGGGTAGGTGGTGATCGGATGATGCGAGGTTCGGTGAATACGATGGCTGCGGCAAAATGTCTCCACCAGAGCTTGCTATTTAGCTGAAGCTAGATAAGCTCACATCTCGCCAGATTTTAAAAACGTACTGCAGGAGAAAACAAGGGCCACCCTTCGAGTTCGCTCGCGTCTCCCCGAGGCTCCCGGGGAACACGCCCGCCAGGAGTAATAGATTCGCCCCTCCCCCTGACTGTTTAACGCTATGCGCAAGCAATTCCCAGTCAGACGGGGGACGGGGACATGACTGGTTTTTAGGGGTTGGAGTCTTACACTACCGACCCGCGCTTGCAGACTTCCCCGGCTGTGGTGTTCGTGTGTGCAACCGCATTTTCAGTTAGTCATCTAAAAAAAAACACAAAAAGGAAACTCACTTGCCACCTTGCGTTGTATAGATACAAGATAACGTTCTGTTTAAGAAGAAACTCGTGCTTATCCTACTAAAAGAAGCAAGCTTATGCGCGAATGGGTTAGTCTCAATGGCGCCTCTTGGAACAATTGGCCTGGGACGCGCTTAGATCATCTAAGAACGGACACTCGTTATATGTGGCAAGCCGAGGAGAGCACCTTGCTAGAAGCTTCATTTTGTGACGCTCGTTTAAATCATAGGGTACCTATTGAGTCAACTTTGACACAAAATCAGAGGGGGCGAAGGCGAGTGACAATGATTTTGTGACACACTTGAAAGTCCATTCACGCGTAGGCACTCGGGGATCATGCTTCACAATAACTGCAATATTAATAATAAATTATTAATTTAGTTTTGCAAAAGCGGCCTTCCTCTGGCGTAAATGGCCTTCCAGAGCAGATTTTATCCGGAAAATTCAAATCGACAAAACGAAACTTGGCAAACCAATGGTAGGACGAAATCTTTGAGATCCTGTGCTGACCGAATACGATCCAACAATTCAAAAAAACATGTGTCATTATGCTATTTAGGGAGTTCTTCTATACCCACCGTTGCTTGCTTATATTAAATAAATACTTGTCTTTATTGTCAAATCATACGCAAAAAGTTATACAAAAAAACGTGTTATCATGTCGGGATACTGTTGACCACCCATAAAGACACTTTTCTTTGCTTGCGACGACGGAGGAATCAAGTGCCAATCATATTGACTTTTTGGGACACTACAGTTTGGGATTGCAATTCTTAATATAGTCGGCAATTGATTATTGCTGGATAGCGATTTATTACTGCTGGATGGAGGTTTGCGACTCAGGACGGACGACATCTTAGCGGATTCACTTTCAATCTGTGTCGGAATTTCACTGGATTCGGTTATGTGCCTTACTTGTGTCGTGCTTGAAGCTGTTAGCTGCATATGAAAAGTGAAAGTATATTCCTGCTAGGCGATACTATAAACAAAATTGCCCATGGGGTTTCAAAGCGAAGACGTAGCTAATGCCAATGCAGACCTAAAGAAGACGGACACAGTGTTTGCCTGAGTCCGCCTTTGGGTTTGTGTATTACCAACGACATTTAAATCACGCGCAACTTTTTTCAGTACATGTATCAGTTTTCTCAGGCTGCATAGAGCTTCAGGGACACACTGCTGTTGACAGCAGGGGCGTGGAGTGTGGGGTGTGACACGAGCAATGCTTTGCGGATTCAACTATTATCAAGTTGCGTTTTAGCTATCCGATCTAAGCGTGGCTAATCTGGTAATCAATCGCATTTCTCTTTATGTTTTTTAATTATTTCCTGGCACGTCCACCAAGTAAAATGCTTGACTGGCTTTTTCGTACAGCGCCTGTACTAAAATCCCTAATTGGAACGGTTTTACTCTACAAAATTCAAAACATGAAGCACTTGCTGCTCGGGATACCTACCGTTTGAAGTGACTACTCTTAAAAGATTAATTCAATTCAGTATGTTTCTCTGGGAATATTTCCTTTAGCCCGCTAGGGAAAATATCGGGGGTGCCTTTTGGGTAATTTTATGCTTGCATGGGAAAAATAATTGAATATTTTTCATTAAATAGCCTCTTTTTCCAATAAACTCGGTACTCACAAGAAAAGCACATCTCTGATATGTCAGTTCTAATAAAACATCTTGCTTCAAACTTGCCTGGTACAAAGTATCGACTGGCAGACAATGGCGCATTTTCTTTGTTTATCAACAGTAACAAGTGCGGATTGTTGCAATGTGAGTTCTGCCTAAGGAAACATTAAGAAATTACCCTATAAGTCTAGTGTCCACATATCACTGCGCTATTGTGAAACGCGGTACAATAAATTAAAGAGCACATAACTCCAGCATTCTGCGTAAAACACGGAGTGTTTACACGATACCTCCGTCATTGGTGAGCACTCTTAATACAGTCAGAATTGTTCTTATATAACAGCCGACTGGGCAAAAATGCCACATGACACAACCCCAGGGTACTGATCGAGGCCGACTTACGTTATGGTATTCGCATGCATTTGCAGATACCAACAATAAAAACGTATTTTTACGTTTTACTCCATCCAAGACGTTACCATATACCAAACTATTGCATCTTTTATTTTGACTACGGCAATACGTACACCGGATGATTCTGTTTAGATCTCGAGCGTTAAATTATATTATAAGCCACTTAAGACGTCTCGTAATCACTTCCGTTTGGCAAGGCAGACTCTGCAACGTTGCGACGCAATGCATGCAAATAGCATTCCAAACGTTTTTGAGAATACATAATTTTACACAATCAAATCTGAAGCCAGTGTTTTATAAATAATTGAGGTGATACTTCACCACGGCATAGCTTCCCAGCACAACCCAAGATGCGCTCTCCCTTAAGATCCGACACTCCCGCAATCACAGCCTAGAGGGCATAATTTGTATTTTATTACTAAAGCCGCCTCGTGATATATACACGATGTCCGTTTACTAGCTGGCAGCTATAGTAATTCATAGACAGTTTTTGAGAGACTGAATCTTTCTTTAGCGTGCTACACTATAAGGTTTCAGTCGACGGCGTAAACACCATAGTGCCGAAATGAACTCGGTTTTTACTGCAAGTCAATAACAACAGCAGACAGTTCGAGAGCTCTTCAGATCTGCGCAACATTTTCAGTGACATTACAAGCTGTAACGCAAGTTAAACTTGCGTTACAGCTTGTACAACCGGTCTAATCTAGGTCAGTCCAATATAATACAATGATACACGTTTGGCGGCAAGGTATGAAAATGTCATACTCATTTTTTTAAGTGGTGTTGGGCTCGATGAATTTGAGCTCGGTTATTATTACTATGACTATTATGTTTGACGACAAATTGGCTGATAAAAAACCTAACTATGCTAAGGCGGGTTAAATACGTCGACTGGAAAATTACGAGTAAACTAAACTGGCAACGGACTGTAATTGTCAATCTTAAATATAATATTTAAAATGTTGCATATGTTTTTTATATATTATAAGCGAAAGTCCAGTACTCACATCTAAGTGTCGTTCATATGGGAGCAGACTTAGTCCTTTCATACCAATGTAGATGCGAAAAAGCGAAGCAAACGTCGAGCCCAAGGCGCTTAGCGATACCTTTAGCCAAGTCAACGCACTCAAATGTTCTACAGAAGACACTAGAGCTATACCTGCGTCAAAAACCCTCGCTTGACATTTAGTGAGGTAACGGCTCATGGACATGTAAAACTGCGGAATCGGGCAAGGCTATGATTAGGTACGCCGATATTGAGTAAAATTAATACATGGGAATACGCTAAACCTGTAGACATTACTGGGTTAAGCCGGATAAAGCCACGAGAGACAACACCGTCATCCGTAAAGTAGTCATTTTCACCATCTCTGCATTGCTATAATTGCCTTTTGGCTCATCTAAAATAAATGCGTTATTTATTTTACCTTAGGATTATTTCGCTCGTCTATAAATAAACTAGACTTCTCCAAATCAAAGCAGTACGTTATAAGACAGCACGTCACGCTCTAGTGGTAGCGAAGTACGGATGCAATCCAGTTTAAGCGGGAGCATTGCTACGTTTTAACTGATGAAGCTAGCTAAGTAAGGCAAGTTGTACAGTTTGGTAACCCTCTTCCGTATTTAAATTTTCGAATTCTTTATTTGGGTGCTGTGCCTTGTACCTCTTAGAAAACTTCCAACCGGGCCTTGGAAACGATTAGAGCTAAGGTAAGAATAAATCCCATGCATACAGCTATCTTAAAAGGAGGCGTGAAGCATGAAGGTGTTCATCCTGTCGTACCCTATTTTGTAAAAGATGCTTAAATACCATCGTTCTACCTGATTTTAGTTCAAGCGACGCATTGGAGCTTCTAGTTGTAAGTGTAGACCTACTCTTCATTTAGGTACTTTATATATATATATATATATATATATATATATATATATATATATATAACAAGCACAGTTGTTTATGTACGTTATCTTTATAATAAAGCGGCATACAAGTAATGACAACAAATCGCATTATTTCGGTCGAACACGTGTTCGCTGACTTTATATTACGCTTAACTTACATGAAAGGTTATACCTAAGTGCAGCTTTCTTTTCATAAAATATATCCGCTATTTATATTTTACGGATAATCTTCCCGCTGCGAAGGTTCTTAGTGGTCAGCATCTGTAGCAACAGCCGCAACTGCTGCATTGGGTGAAACAATCGTGATGATGATGATGAAGTGTCTACATGTAAATATATATATATATATATATATATATATATATATATATATATATATATATATATATATTCGTTTATTTGTTACAGTGTTCAAAGCACTCGTCTACAACGATGTGCGATGTTACCTGAAACACAAAACAAAGGCGTTTATTTAATATTACTTAGGGTAATCACAATAATATTGGAGTCCTAGACTAGGTGTCACTATATATATATATATATATATATATCAAGGCGAGCACTGTGTGCTCCGCCGAGTGTGCAAGCGTATTGTAAATGATTAGTAAATCATCACAATATTTTCTATATATGTATATATATATATATATATATATATGATGGCCTATACTATATAAAATTTAAATATATAAATAAAAGCAAATATAAACAATGCACGTTTATTATTATGATTATGTGTTTATAAGCACTTACGGGCACCATCATAATCTATATATTGTGTCTTGTGAGCTTTGACAAAACCCGTCTAAATTTAGCTTACGTTTTATATCTCCTGTGCGAAAGTACCCTATTAAGAACAGTGTGCGTTCTCATACAGTGGCTGCGGCACAAATAATAGTGCAGCGGCTAAACTAAGTCAAAGCTTGGCGGCCTGCCTGAACGTATCTAGTGCGCGTCCATGCGTCAAGTCTGGCATCAACGAGAGCTTGTGCTCAGATAGAATGTAAGTAAACACCAACCATGGCCGAGCAACCGCGTCTAAGGAAACTCAGGAACGGTCAGCTATTGTTCTTGCTCTTTGCGCCGGATGACCCCCTAATGAGTTTATAAAGCTGTTTTTTTTGAAAACGACAGTTTACCAGACTGCGGTTGCAGAAGAAGCGGAACCGGGCTTCTAAACAACAGAGCGGAAGATTCAGATTGAACTGTGCGCGGTCTCTAGAACTAAGTGGGAGACTGCAAACGTGCATTTCGAAATTACACGATCCTGGTACTTCGATACGCGCCTTGAGCTACAAATTCGATGTGTCATTTGACGACCATTGAACAAGTTGTTCACGATGAGCTGTGTATGTACGTAAGCTGGAATGAGTCAGAGCGCATTTCCAGCTTATGTATACGTCTTATGTGTGGAGTTTATTAAAGGAACCGTGATGGCACCACACATTTGTATACAGTGACATAAGAAGTTCATTAGAATGTTTTGCAAGCTGTAGTAGAACTGAGGATACATTTTGTGTCTAATGGTTTGCAATACGTGTTTAGTGAAAAAGCGGCTGGTGGTGCGTAGTAAATGGACTCCGAATAATATTGCCGATAGCCCCACACAAATAATAATTATATCAGTATTTGAGATGTAGTCTGGTAAAGTAGACATGAATGACTAAATTAAAATACACGGTGGTTAGGACCAACATTATCATATAGCTTTTTGGATCCGTGTTGCGTATATGGTGGTGAAAAAAGTTTTATTTAAACAACGGAGAGTCCAAACACGTTTCATTAACAGCACTGTGCTAACCCGGAAGTTGGAAATTACTCGGAAATTGAAAATTCGGACATAGAAAACATCATGCCACGGTGAACTCGGACCAGATTGAGGTCAAAACTGGTCTTATATCAAACGTGACAAAAACAGCATAACAATCTGATACCGATTAACTTTTTGTCTATTTGAACTAAGATGTACGTACATGCGTGAACACAATGGAAATGCAGCGAAATGTGGTATGTCCACATTTGGAATCCTGTAATGCATCGAACCTACGACTTCTATGCTAGAGTTGCCCCATCTCCGCCATTTCATCCCCCTCCTACACACACACATATATATATATATATATATATATATATATATATATATATACGTATATATATATATTCGGCTGATATACATGCATACGCAATGGCTTTAAATAACAACCGGTTGTGTAGTTTACCCATGGTACCCACGGTAATCATTATCTTTTTGTTTTCCTTTGAATTGATCATGATGAATTTTATTGGCAACGGTATGACGTATATGGGCTTACTCACATATTGCTCACATAGCGACAGATCAGACGTGGTCTAGATTTGAGCTGCAGCGTCATTTAGCTGCTGAGCTGTTCATTTGATGGGATGCTTCATGGAAATCATGTTCTTTGGCCGGATTGTTAGTGGGCGACGTTTGACTCGGACCACATTGAAGCCGCGAGCTTGCTGCAAAAGCCTGTCCTTCCGAAAAGTCGCGATTGAGCTTGACACGAGAACTAGACGTATGCTCGCCACCGGTTACCCCAGCGGTATTTGCTGTCGGCAAAGTTGATAGTGATGGATTTTGTTCATAGCTACAGTGAGAGCCACCATCATGACTAGGACGTTGTTGTGGTAAAAGCGCGTTGACAGGAATCGGTGCAGACTCTTCAGACCAACGGTCGCTCTGCAAGGAAAATAATATGTCCTTACATACTACAAAAAAATATCATCTGCAAGTGATAGACAGATGATTAGAAGAGTAATGGCGAACAGGTTATACCAACACACAATTACACTATTCATTTTAGAAGGGGGACAAGGATACATTCCAGCTTGGTGTGTCTATGCGGTCATCTATTCCTCTGCACAGATTGTATTGGATTAAAAAATATACACTTATATTCTGGGCTATTGAAAAAAAGCGCGCACTTGTTCAGGAAATTAATGGAGCTCTGACGTTGTAGCAACAATTTTCTATTAGCTGAATCATATATGGCAGTAATTCCTTAGCACTCTGGAGAGGCTTATTACTAAAGCATTGCCCAGACCGACGCTCCGAGCCGAAGGAGTTAAACTGAGCGTCTGCAATAATACGTCGGGTGACTTCCATTTCCACAGCTTTAAAAGCTTCAGTGGCGGCGTGGTCTAGGGGACTAGTGCGCTAGTCATGGTTGTCATCTACCGGTCCCCGGTTCGACCCCTGTTGTTGATCGAAATTTCTTTGAGCGATCCTTCTTGAGATTAGATGATTAACCATACCGCTGAGTGTCAGCGGCCATGCTGCCACAAGGACTGTTAGGGAAACCCTAATTATCTTAACATGTCCGGCCCTCGGTGCTTTGAAGATATACCTCAGGTCGAGTTCCAAGCCCGTAGGGGACGGAGGATAGTCTAGAACTGAAAACAACCTCTTAAATGTTTTTTTAATTCTAGCCTTAAAAACTTCCTCAGTCAATACACCAAAATGTATGTATCTCCTGCTGTGTTTCTTTGTGCAGTTCTGTAATGAAGGCGTTCGATACATCATCTCCGATATAAACCTTTATCATCAGTGATCTTCAGAGATGCCATTAGTATCATCGCATAGAGCACCTTGTTGACACGGTATGGTGCGCGTGGACTGAAAATAGCCAGAATACGATCTCTAAAATAAAATCCAGCAACATCCCTGTATGGTTGTATAAAACATATGTAGGACGTAATATACTGCCGGTGCATGCTATGCTCAATAAGACAGCACGGCTGATGTCTCAGCCAAACATTGCGATCACTAAGCGGAAGGCAGAATGAGTATCTAACACAATGGCGGATACCGCAATCTGGTGGACACGTTCCCAAAAGAACGTCGCGACTACGTGAGAGGCTGGAAGGGGGTCTCACGCGTTGGAGGTTGACGGGGTAGCGGCATATACATCTGCTAGTTCTCTCTTAACAAAGAGAAGGAAGAATTTAAGGATTTTTTCGACGAACTTATTCAGAGCGACATATACGTGGCCGAGATGGGATAACAAATCATTCCTAGGATCGATGGGATTGCTGAGGGGAAAAAAGACTCCAGGCTTCGGTAGGATTGAGCCCAGGTATAACCACAGGGAGCTTGACCAAGTATCTGGTACCGAACCTCAGAGTGTAAAACGACTACTGATACGGGTAACTTCCTTAATGGACGACTCGGTCTCTAATATCGAATAGGGCCAGTTGCGCTACGTGCACACAATTAAGAAGGCTATTTTGTGACTCTAGAGAGGCAACTAATGTGAAGCATAATCTTTTGTGATGGAATGCTCTTGCCAAGGGTTCAACATTTGTGTACACACTTACATTGTATCGTGGCTGTGGCACCCTAACATCGAAGTCGATGTTAGTGCCTCCAGGGATCATGTCATTATTATACATTCGCTGGTGGGGAACTACGTGTGGCGTCTCTTCGTTTGATCGTCGGAATTGTTCATGTGTGTATTTTTGTTGTTGAACTGCTGAAGCTGCTGTAATCGTCTTCACGCGCTGGTAAGGTGCTGATGACGGGAAGGATCCACCGGGACTTTGTGGCTGTTGATCCCATGAAACGTTTGGAAGACCACTGCAACCATGAACCTGACTTGGAGATACCTCATCTCCAGCTGTGAGGTGTTGAGTTCCTAACATATTTAAGTCGGTATTCTCTGCAGCTACTGCAGCCCACTCCTCGGGGGATCGGAGAGACCCGGTGAGAAGGTTCGGCGTTTTAACTGGCGCCACAGAAAATGTCTGTCTTGATATCTGCTGCAGTGGTATAGCAAGGCCCGTGGTGCTAGCCGGAGGGCCAAAAGGTGAAAGTGATGTGTTCGATGTGATTAGACTGCTTTCCGCAAGGCCACCAGTCGACGAACAGGAAGGACTCATCAGTTGCAGTGAGTCTGCACGCAGAGAAAAACAGCAAAAATCAGCTATTCTAGGTAAACAATTTTCCACAAGTTTAACGACTTTTCGCTTATAATATATTATCCTGCGGGCTATTTTCTGCTGCTATGCATGCATAATAGTAAAATATACCGATTTTTGCTTTTATTTTTTTTTTATAGAAGAACAGCTTATAGTATCTGCTAATAGTTTATTTACTTGCATTCTCAGAGGGTATTTTTTTTCTGGGAGGTTTCGGGAATGCATGAAGCACATGCGCCACTAGCAGCCTGCGTGACTAGTGTGAGACTCGCAAACCCACTAAACCCGGATTCCTCCCCACCCCCCAGGCTCGGTATTACTTTGGCATTACATCGAAGCCGTGGGAGAGGCGTCTCTGCCGTTCTCCTTCAATCAGCTCTATCCCTGACTATCATCCCGCATGTCTACCTGCGGTTGGATAGGGGGATGCCATTTTGTAATCCGTCCTGTGAGGGTGCGTCGAGACCATGAGGGCCTGGTCTCAGAGGGTATATATGCTTCCAACTGACCTTGCCATATCTAAGTTTGGACGTTCCATCGCAAAAAAGAAGAGAATATTCCCTCAGCGACACGAGCTCTCCAATCAAAATCAGCACACAAAGTAAGAGCAGCGGTGCACAATGTATCTTGTTTGCTTTGCATGCTTCAGAGCTTTTACGTTTTTCGTTTTGTTCAGACGTTTTTCTCCTTACGCTCTTCATTAAGAAGATGCTTGCCGCCGCGTTAACTAGGAGTTTCTGCACATCGTTAAACTTTCCATAGAAAGAGACATCGCCAACATATTTTTAATCAGCAATTCTTACCTCATTTGTAATGAACTATAGAGCCTAAATATAAAGAATTATTTACAGACTCAAAGTGCTGACCTTGGGTAACGGATTCTGTCACTGGCCGCTAAGCGACCTACCCTCCAAAATTTAACACCTTTTGACTAAGACTCTTAGATTTCTTGATCAGAATGGCACATAAATATATAATCCTGGAATGAGGTTCTCACCTGGAATGAGGTCGGGACACTTGCCGTCGTTGTCGTCATCGAAACCGCTGCCGGAAAGCATCTTGAGATCAGTAATATAATCAGCGTCCTTCTTCGAGTCCCGAAGAGGGAACGCAGACTCATCATCTTCCTTTGAGATGCTGTCAGCGGGAGCTGTAAGCCGTAACAACAAACAAAACACATCTTTGCTGCTCAACTTGATTCACCACACGATAAGCTCCACGTCAATCTAGGCTATTCCGTGTACAGTTTGTAACGCCAATCTTGTCAGAAACCACAGGCGGTAATTCCAAAGAAAATGTTGTAATTTTAGCTATAATCTATTTTGCCAAAAAACTAAGCACAGAAAGAATAAAATAAACAATAAGAAGAGGCAGTAGTTTAGTCAGCGCTAAATCGTGATGGTGGTAAAGCATGATACATTTGAAGCTATGCATTAAGAAGCATCTTTCAATTTTTTCAAAAACTCATTAAGCTTATGCTTGAAAAGTCACGTAATAGTGTGATGCCACTCAATTTTGTATACAAATATTATCACCCCTGTTCATAGACCTCTAAGGTGAATCAATACTCCACTCTCTGTCGCATCTTCGAAAAATACTAGCTGCACATTTAAGACAGTTCCTAACCCTAAACGATTTTTCAGATTAAGCTCAACAAAATGGCTTTATACCATATCTATGTACTTTTATAGACGTAGTATGATTTATATCTAAGTACTACAAGACTAGGCTGTGCTAATAAACTCTAAACGGTTGTTTCTCTGCTGAACATTATTGTCACTAGGAGTGAGCCTTTGAGCGGGCTGGGCTGCCCATACTGTTCTACTAACAAAAAGCCAGCTCTTGAGGATTCACACTCAAGTACTATCACTCAATTCACACTCAAGTACTCAGCGTACAAAAGGCATAAAAGGGAATGCCCCAGCAGTTCAGTCAATAGCTGAACTCACAAGATGAGAGAAGATCCGGTGATGTGGAAGAGCCACTAACTGAAGCTGATGTACTCGTTTATAATTTACCTAACCTGGGTGTTTATAATAATAATGAATGCGGCTATCTCCTACTATAAGCCAATTGCGGCTTAGGTATGTATAAATGCATCCCACCAATGACTTTACTGATAACGATCCTAACACGTGATCTGGTAGTTTACGTGATGGGGATTTTGGTTACAATATCATCCAGTTAGTCAAACCGTCATGTCTATTTGTAAGCATCACTTTTCATTGCCCGATTGTTAAGGAAACTGGGATCTACATTCATTTATGCAATTCCAGTGTCATGTATGGCTCCCGACTTTATGTATAGCGTAGGGCTAGGCCCCGTCTACGGAAGTACAAACAAAATAGTTGAAAGAAAACAGACCAGATTTTTTAAACAGGTGACTATTTTACGAAAGTTCACTGATGCAGACTTGCTAAGATTTTATTTGAATACCAACTCGAAAGATTTAAAATCGATAAAAACAATTATAAACAAATATATTCACATTGTGAAAGGAATATGTCAAAGTGAACACACATACATTTATCAACCATATAACATACGCCCCAGTTTATGATATGAATATAGTAAAAAATGTGTTATGTTGTGTGAACTGAACAAAGGTGAGAATCTTACCTTTCTTACTAGATTTTTCGCTACGACTGACGCCGGTCATCTGGCCGGATCGAGCAGCTTTAAGCGTCAACAGCACTACAAACGCCAGACCCGCTACAGCGGCAATGACGACGACGGCAATGAGGCCAAAGAGAGCAAGCGGCGAAGGGCTGCTGCTGCCATTCGAAGCGCCTCCGTCAAGGTAGCCAAGAAGAAATGAATACCCGTTGTTTGACGACTTTGACAAGCTGAGTGGCCTAGGAATAGTTGACGCAACTAGAATGGTGGGCTGGCTTGTTCCCCTCTCATTGGCCGCGTACACGGTGCAGACGTAAGCGGTAGAGGGAGACAAGCCAGCTGCCGTTAGTATAGGTCGGGGCGGATTGCCAGTACTCGTCACGTTGGCAATGAGCACCCGATTCTGATTGGCGGAATCGTGCACCTCCATATGAAATTGTTGTCCATTTTCCGCTCCACCGTCGTACCCCTCGACGCAAGCGATTGTAATCGAATCCTCACTCGTTTTCGCTATGCTGCAATTGTGTACGGGCCCAGGCGGTCCCGCTGGTACTAAGCTGAACACGCACGGCTCCTTCTGTAGTCCCATCGGATTGTAACCCAAACAAATCACAGTCCCGTAGTCCTCTTCAGAGCGAGGAACAAGCGTAAGCCAACTCCGCGTACCATTGGAAGTGACCATACCGTGCCGATCTGGGTTAGCGTTGTGTCCAAGATGTGGCTGGATGCCACCGAAAAGCCCATTGGTGGAACCAGTTGGTGCTGGGGTAGGCGCAAACGAGACAACGCCTTTGGAGTTGCGGGCTTTCCATCGGAATGTTACCTCTTCTGGGTCGGACTCCAACTCACAACTCAGTTGAACTTCTTCGTTTTTGGCAGCTCCGTATATTTGTCGTTGGCCTGGCTTGCAGCGCGGCTCATCTGTCGGAGAAATGGAACACATGGTATAAAATGAGCAAAATTTCTTTGAGAAATAATACACGTAATTTTTTATGAAGATGGAGTGGTGCTCGCCAAGCAAACTTGTCTTGGCGAGCACTGACACACTTCTGCGTTCTTAATTTTACTGAAGAAAGAGAATTCTAAGTGTGCAGCTACCTCTCTCTCTCTCTCTATATATATATATATATATATATATAGCGTTTTAGAATTTAGAGCTTTAGAAAATGAGATTCCCCTTCTTGTCAAGCGGTTCCAAATAAATTGACTACGTCTATTAAAACAAGTAGAACAAGTGTTTCTCATCTTTATACTATTTATAAACTACTTAAAATACCATCACTTTACAAATTTAAATTAAGCATTCTTGCGTATAAAAACTTCCGCCGTATGTTTTCTCCAGATGTATCGTTTTATTTTACATTCAACACCAACAGGAATCGCAACAGCCCACCCCTGAGAATACCCAATACGTATCGTAACTTTAGATGTAAATCGCCTGATATGGCCATGGCCAAAATATGGAACAATCTCGATAATGAATTACGGGAATATCCATCACTTAAATTATTCAAGGAAAAATGGCATCATAAACTACACAATGAACAATGCCTCAATCGATAAGACATTTCAACGATATGCAGGTCATTATTATTATTATTATTATTATTTATTTATTTATTTAATATGTCTTAGAGCAATACAGTTGTGAGGTGTGAATGTGTATCCTCATTATTTTATAGTTTCTTTCTTGCTGTCGTCAGCCCATTGCACCTAATATCGACGCGGCGTTTCCTCTGCAAACTGCCAATGAAAGCAGCTGCCTCAGAAAGTCGCCTTCGCGTGCATCTCCGGTGTTTGCTTGTATTTGATCACTTAAATCTTTAATAAATGTCCTTGTTCTTCTGCTGACTGGGCCCATTGTCTCCATTGCAATCGGCACGAAATTGTATCTAGACTCTAACTCTGTGTATTTACGCCACTTTTCTTTCTCTGCGTGTTCGGCCACCCATCCCGCCTCGGTAGCGCTGTGGCACACATAAGACGGTGCGGCTGTGCAGGAGACTGTCGCATCCCAAACCAGGCATTTGCCTTTTTCCTCGGCGGAATAGTGACACCGTCGGGCCTTTTATCGTCATGAAGTCCTAGTCTGGGTTCCAGCATGCTAGGTATTCCCGCCCTCCGGAGAGCTCTTTGAATGACTGTATTTATTTCTGTGTGCCTGGGAGCCCGACCTTGGCTCTTGATGCAGCTCAACGGGTGGAGGCCATTCTTCTCTACTGGTTTTCCACAGGCCTTGCAAATGTGTGGTTCGCATATCGACCCGCCGATTCTGAGAGCCGACACCATGCGGAATGAGACGTTGTCCAGCATGGTGCCGAGCTGTGGCGACGGGAGAGCCCTAAGGAATCCACCGCTGAAGGTGTCTCGTGCGGCCAAGAAGACTGCCTTCTCCGTAGAAGACTCAAGGCTTTCGGTGATCTCACGGGCTATAACTTTACATCTGAAGTTATCAAGCACTCTCTGCGTTACACGTTTCTTCCAAGGACCTGGATCCAACTTCAGCTTGACAAGCGACTCTGCCTCCTGCTTAGCTATGTGCAGCCGGTGGTGAGCACTTGGGTCGACTAGCGCCTCTGTCAGCGGGCTGAATTCTAGCACAGACGCTGCGTAACATATGGGTGCCAATTCTACTGCTGATCGAACACCCAGTCCACCTCTCTTATGGGGGGCTTGCTCTTCGCCACGTATCGTCCGTGATATCGATGTTAAGGACTTCACTCAGTATGTCTCTCGTAGAGTCGTCATACGCTTGCAGGGCGTCGGGACATTGGCTTGTCGGTGAGGTGCGCAATGTGTAGTTGAATTTCGGGGAACCTAAACTATATCTCCAAAGACTTAGTGCAGCTTGTGAGTGCATGGCCAACAAACGAGGCCGTGTCTGCAGCAACGCCCGGCGTTTTTCTGTTAAGGTCTTGTAAATACTTTGTGGACTAAGTGGAGCCCCAAGAACTTCTAACTCGGCCGGGTTAACTTGCTTACAGCCTGGTAGAACGGCAGAAATGGTTTTGCGTGCTTCGTCTCGTTCCTGGGTGTCCCCCCCAACCGTTATAACTTCGCACTTGGAAAGATTGAGGATTGTCCCTCCTTCATTTGCAAACTCTATTACCTTAAGTATGTCAGCGGCCACCACTTCTGCCGGTCCTCCTAATGTACCATCATCCAGGTACCAGATGTTCAAGGGGCTCCTCATTCGTGCCACTAGACTGGAGATTCCCAGACTGAACAAGGCGGGGCCTAGTGGGTCCCCTTGTTGCACTCCATTTGTTGATTTAAGTGGCTCTTTGTCACACCAGGATAGAAGTGACGGGTCCCTGTAGCATTGCCATACAAGTGGAAAGAGCTCCGGTACGTGTAGTCTTACTTCTTCTAATATTACGTCGCGTCGTATTGTGTTAAGAGCATTGCTAAAATCTAGCTTCACTAAAACTCGCACAGGACCGTCTGTTTCGATGTATGCTCGTACAGCGTGAACGGCTGCCTCCGCGCCTTCTTTTATAGAAATCCCTACTTGCCTTGGTCCTAAAGCTTTTGTTATGGATCCCTTACTGATCGCGATGGCCACCTTTGCTACAAGCCTTCGGATTGTAAGGCCACATGCTATAAGTCTGATTGAACTGCCCTTCTTTTTTAGGGCCGTGAGATTTGCCCCGTAAAAGGTCTTCAGGCAAGAAGAAGGCAAGCTGCCGTTTAGTGCCGAGGCCACCAGAGAGCAAACTTCTTCCAGAAGTATCCCGGATGAGGGTACTGAGTTGTCAAGCATGTCCCGGAGATGTCGGGGACGCAGCCCATCTAATCCAGGTTCAGATGCTACGGCGAAAGATCGGACGGCGTCAACAATCAATTTATGATATACGGTGTGTCCTCTTGTTGTTACTGGTGCCAGGAGGGATCCTAGGCGTTCGCTTGCGTCTGCTAATGGAGGGGGGTGCTTCTTTCTTAACTCCTGCTCCGTGTGATCGTTAAATGGTGCAAAAGAGTCGTTCGAAAGAAGGATCCGTGCGGCGGAACGTACATCACCTTCAGCTAATTTGCGCTCTGCCATCTTCCCCCTGTCGTGATCTGTATCAAGTGATGTGTCGTACTGTATAATGTTACGGTTGCACTCGTCTAAGAGACTTGCGAGTGTTTTCCACCGCGATTCAGTAACGTTCTTCCTGATTATTTGGCATAATGACAGATCATTGCTTCTCAGTGCTGGGATGCGTAGCAAGAGTATTGGCATTATTAGAAGCTTCTCCCAGGACGCGTTGTCTTTCCTTGTGTTGAAGTTGGAAAGTGCTTCAGCGTATGCTGCGCAGCATATTTCTCTAACTCCTCTGGGTATCACTTTGACTAGTTTAATGTTTCGATGCACCCGGGCCAGGGAACGAATTAGCGTAATTGAGTCGAGGGTCGTATCAGATGGCCTGTTCGGGTCGTCTTGTGCTGAAAGCGACGCAGGCGACGACGTGTCTCTCAAGGGTTGACTGAGTGGAGGCCGGGTATCTGCCGGATGGAGACGTGTCGTATGCATACGCAAGCCCCGGAGTGACCTTACGGACTTCCTGCATATTTCGCAGGTATATGACTGTTGTGATCGTAGTTGGGGTTGATCGGGGTTTGTATGGGCTGAAGGTAGGGAGCTCATGGTTAACTCGCAGTTTTCTGATTATTATTATTATTATTATTATTATTATTATTATTATTATTATTATTATTATTATTATTAGTATTATTATTATTATTATTAATTAGTTAACATTACTATTATAGACATGGTTATTGCATTAATATTCCATGACATTATAATTACATTATTACGAACAATAACATTATATGTTAACACTATCTTATTAATTAACATTATTATGTGGTATTGCTGCTGCTTCTCTAGTGATGACAAAGTGGTTGCTGTGGCTGTCGCGCGATGAGTTGTTGAAATCACTGTTGGCGCCACTTTGTAGATTAGCTGTTCCAACATCCAAATTTAGCTGAGCAGCCGTTAGAATCGAATTTTAAATGGCAGCGGCGTGCCGCTGGGAGCCTACGGACCGTTACGCGAATGGTTTCGTTTTGCGTCACCATTTCGTGTGGATCTTAACAGCCTCATGGCTGCTCGAGCCTCTGTCGCATAGTCACACACAGTACACCAAACCGATCACTGAGTTACAGGCATCACTCCGGCATGTCACTTCCTAGGTTCGCCATCCTGCACACACACGAATAGACGTGTTTTCTCGGAGCTCGACATGCACACGTCCGCACTGTTCGGCGATGATGATGGCGATTATTATTATTATAATTAATCACCGACGGTGGGAACATGACAATAGGGTCCCTGCGAACGTGTGCACTTTTACGAAGGGTCCAATGTAGGAACCAACCATCTCTGGAGGGTTCCCCGGACCGAAGCCGCGTTGCCCCGTTGCACATCCAGCGACAGACGCTGTCTGAGAAATTTGCCCGCTCGCCTATCACCGCTAGCTAGACCTAGTCGCTTCCCGACCTTCTGTAGCAGACCGCGAGTGGACGGGCCCGGCCCGCCAAGTGTCTCGAAGGCAAGTGGGTAGAACCCGTACGGGTACCCGATGTTCTGGTATTTTCTCACCTTGCCTGCCTCGGCGAGAGCTGAAGCATATCCGGGCCGCGCCAGCACTAACCATTCAAGGGGCTAATGAGTCAGTAACTGCCGCGTCCCAAACCAGCATGCAACCGCTCTCGAACGGGGTTAAGGTCAGACCGTCGGGTCTCTTCCCGCCTTCCCTATCCAGTCCGACGGGTTCCAGGACGCACGGTAGGCCACTAGAGCGTAGGGCTCTGCTGAAGGTTTCGTTCGGGGCTTGGTGTCGGGCTCGCCTACCTGCGCTGACGATACAGGATAGCCCGTGGCGTCCATCTGGCTGGACGGCGTCACCGCAGACGCAGGTATGAGTGTGCACAAGGTCCGTCCCCAAACGAAGGTCCACCGCGATTCTCACCGACTCGTCATCTAGGAGTGTCCCGATCCGAGCACAGGGTATGGCGTGGAGCCATGCGCCCGCCCCTTTGGAGGAGACGGCGCGCAGCCTAGCCCTATCAGCGTCTGTGGCGCTTCCCGCGATGAGATTTTCAACCCTTTGCTCATGTAAGGCCGCCGACCAATCTCTATGACGTCTAGCTTCGGCGGGCTCGTGGCCGCACAGGGCAACTGCTCTACGGCGGCTTGTTTCTAAGCGACCATCTAGATCCGTAAGAGCGACTGAATCGAGAAGTGATTTAGCCTGTTGTAAAGACCTGTGGAGGAAAGCTACTAGAGCTACCTCCGATAGGACAATAGCATCAGGCAACCCTAGACCTCCCCAAAGAACGGGGAGTAGAGCTTGTTGACGTGCTTCTTCCGATATATTGAGATTCAAAATAGCCTCAACTGTAGTAAGCACGCTGTCGTTTAGTCGCTCAAGGAGACAACATGAGCCTTTGCAGGGTTTAGGGCCAGGCCACTCCGCTCCGCAAACTCGATGACTCTGTGGATGTCCCTGAGAACTGCATCAAATGCCCCGCACAGTACCCCGTCGTCTAAGTACCACGTGTTTAGAGGCACTCGAGAAAGTCGACTAACTCCTTGATAGCCAGGCAAAACAGGAGGGGACCCAATGGGTCGCCCTGCTGCACCCCAGTTTGCGACATTATGGTATCGTGTGGCAGAAGATGGCAAGATGGCTCCTTATAAGCTAGTTCCACCTGGTGGAACATACTCGGTGCCAAAGCCTTGACCGCATTTAAACAGATGGTCCTTCCGAATAGTGTTAAAGGCGTTTCTAAAGTCGAGCTTGACCACAAGGGTGGCACCGGAATGAGACTCCAAGAAAGACCGAGTTGAATGCACCGCGGCCTCGCATCCTTCCTGTGTCGCAAACCCGAGCTTGATGACAATCGAGAGCACTTGATACATCCGCCTTGTTTCAAAAATGCAGATCTTTGCCGCCAGCCTTCGGATTACGGATAAGCATGCAATGGGCCTCAGACCACCATCTTTCTTCTTGAGGGCAAAAAGTCAGGCGCCGAAGATATGGGGTCGCCAGTCGGGGAAAGGCGATCCCCATCGAAGAAGATCGACGACCTTGGCCAGGGCAGCCGCAAGCCGGTCTGCGGCAGCCCTAGAGCGGGGGACAACAGGTCTTGTAAGAGCCGGGGTCTGATGAAATCCAGGCCAGCTGCTAAAACTACGGGAAAAACGTTTGTATGGCAGATCGGACGTTCTCGCCTGATATAGTTGACGGCAGGGGCACGTGAGGAGGGCTAGGCCATGATAGAAACGAGGGCGCGGGAGGGTGCTTATCTAGTAGCACGGCTGTCTCGCTGGGCTTCTGCGCTAGCGTGTCTTCTGAGATCAAGACCCTGGCCGCCGAAGAAACGTCGCCTTCCGAGAGCTTGGTAATGGCTAGCCAGACGGTGTCGACCGTCCGCTGCCGGGGAGGTTGGTTTGGGACGGGGCTACCGCTAAGGTCAAACCGTTTTCCCATCAGTAAAATCGCGGAGGTTCTTCCGGACGATAACCGCCAACGAGCGGTCATCTTTCCCACCATCGGGAAGGCGGAGGACGACGGGCGCGAACGAGAACAGAGCAAGCCAGGCAGTACTGTCGTTGTTATCTGCGACTGAGCACAACACCTTAGTGAACACTTCGGCAACTTGCCTACGTACTGATTTCGGCAAGATGCGTACCAACCACCAGCGGAGAGTGACAACTTGAATGACAGTTACTAACTGATCCGCGGTAAATCGAGAGTTCGAGCGCTCTGACTCGTCAACTATGTTAAGGGCACCTTCTCCGTGCTTTACCGTTATGTGTCGACGCAGGGCCTCTTCGTGTAAACGTAAGTGCGCAAGTTGGACAGGGGACCCTATTAGGGTCCGACTGCTCGGACCGCGGGCTGGGCGAGCCCGTGGTAAGGCCTGTTGTCTCCGTGATCTGTCATTATGAGGCGAGACCATTTAACGTGCCCGCTACGGAGAGCACCCTCATTGGAGGTCGCAATACCTCCTCCAGTGATCTTAACACCACGGATAACTCAGGCCTGATTCAAGTTCGTTAACTTCCTTTGGTTGTGCAGCCGCTATTATTAATATTATTATTATGGACTGACATAGCCCGCCGGCAAATTTATTTGTTTATGTTGTCTGTTATCACAATTATTTTATTATTATTCCTGCTGCTTCTCAAGTGAAACACAGCAGTTATTGGCATTGCGGTGGCTATGTTCTAGCATTAACATTTAGTTAAGCAGCCGTTAGAATTCGAATTTGAATTATTATTAATTATTAAATAAATTATTATTATTATTATTATTATTATTATTAGATATTCAATTCAAATGCACCTTTACTTGTCACAGGGGGGACAATATTTACATTTTAGAAACCGTTAAATAGATACATACAATAGTCAGTTTACTTGTGTGGCGACATTTGCACTGTTAGCGTTTCAAGTTCTTATTGCCCTCGCCATCCGCCACGAAAACATGTTATTTACACGATCTGTCTTGGCAATTTGTTTCGACGAGACGGTGTTACCTTCTAACATTGTTCAACCGAATGCTAAAATAGTTTGACTTATTTGATGAGTTTTGATACGATTAAACATGCAATATCCGCTCTGGACTGAAGTTCCGAATAGGGCTTCACAATAGAATTTCGGGCAATGTTACACCTTAACGAGAACGACGAAGGAATCTCCCTGTACACTTTCCATTGCTTCAATGTGTTTATCTAAGTAAGGCCGCCAAACCTCACAGCAATAGATACACGTAGGTACAACCAAACTATTATAAAGCCTCATGTAAAAATTATACTCATTAATTATGAAACAACGAAATATGGTATTAGATATAAGATTAGCTGATCGAATGACTTGTGTAATATGGGTGCTAAAATCCAGTTGCGGTGTCACCGCAACCCTAGGTCCCTAATACAAATTAAAATAGGAATAACCTCCCCATGTAGCATGTAGTTATGGCCTCTTTTAAACACAATACAGCACAATTCGGCACTGATATAAGCATTTCATTATCCACACACCACTTAGAAATAGCCTCAATCGTACTCTGTAGTACTTGCCTTTCGCTAGCGGTGTTGGAAGGTCCGTATAGTTTCAAATCATCAGCATAAAGCTTATAAGTTATCGACTCAGGAATAACGTTTTTAAGGTCTATAACAAATGTGCAAAATAAAAGTGGCCCGAGGCTTGATCCTGAGGAACGCCTGAGGGGCACGTGCCCGACTCACTAAAGCTATTGTTTTACGCGAACGCAGAACTCTCTACGGTAAGACACTAGCAATCCATGATATAGAGCGAGTATCTAGCTTTGGTACACGTTTTACATGGTTTACTCTATCAAATGCCTTCGAGAAATCAAAATATATACAATCAAAGGCCAGCCTATTGTTTATCATAACAGCCCAATCTTAAGTCATTTCGACGAGTTGAGTTGCCGTGGATTTGTCTTTAGTAAAACCATGTTGGTTCTCATCCAGCAAGCATTTAGATTGAAACTAATTAAAAATATGGTCCACTGGCAGTTTTTCAAAGATAATTCATGCAATAGATGATTGAGCTACAGGTCTGTAATTATCTACATTTGACTTTAGACCCTTCTTATGTACAGGGGTTACGACTGATTGCCGAAATTTTTGGCACAATGCCATCCTCATAGGACCTACTGAACATCATGAAAAGGGGTTCAGTTATCGCACTCTACATTTTATAAAATATATTATATGATAATAATAATAAGATAATATAATAATAATATAATAATAATAATAAATAATAATAATAATAATAATAATAATAATAATAATAATAATAATAATAATAATATATTATTTTTATTATTAATATTTAAACTGAGTACCAATAAGTACTAATAACACTATGGTAACTGGAATGACAAGTAAAACGAAGTATAAACAACGATGTTCTGTAAGGAGCGTGTGTTTGAAGATAATAATAACTGAACTGAACACGTAGCTGCGTCTTATTTATTAGATGAACTTACATTTGACACGCAACACCAACGGTGGGCTTTCACCCTGACCGACGGAGTTAGTTCCGGTGCACGTGTATCTTCCGCGGCTTTGCCTAATGTTAGCAGCCAAAATCATGTTAAACATTATGAAAATACAAATGCTCTGTTAAATTAGACTGCTTATTTGGCAATCATTTAAAGCGTGATGTAAGATAGAATAGA
>QVRM01003331.1:0-47500 GCA_003439945.1 Dermanyssus gallinae
GGCAGATTTAGCGGAATTGCGACGGCCCTCCAGCACCATTACCACCCCCAGAGAAGGGGCACTGCGCAACCTCTATGCCATGCCCAGCCTACAAGCAACGCATTGGAGCGCTCTGCGAAACAACAAGAAACTATGGATCCAAATAAGCCTATATAAGTTCGCCCCTGGCGTTTGAGTAGGTAATACATTTACAGTTTCTGACAACACAGATTTTTGTTTTAGCCTTGGAAACCCAAAAGGTCGGCTATGCACCCATCAAACGGTTCCTCACTATATATACGATACTTAGATGATATTACAGCAGCAAAGAGTATTGCTGCGCCCGGCTGCATACTTAACCACATACAGTGTCGACTATTTTACAGAGCGCTTGCAGACAGCAAGCCACCTCTTGCACACCAGACTAGCTCGACGAAACCAATTGCTGATGGAATAGTCGAATAGCCGAGGCACCCTTTCCGGGAAATTAAAAAGAGCAAGACTAGTACTAACAATGGAAGCACAGCGTTAGAGCCAGGGTTATAAATTTAATTAGAAAAAAAACGACTTAGCTCAAAAAGTTATCTGCGGGCTGTCAGCTGGCTAAGTGATTAGGTCGCGTAACGCCGGAGAGCTGCAGTGAACAATACCGGCGCCCTGCAGGACATGTTTTATCTGGCTCACCCCGCATGGACTTTGCCTAACCCTTCAGAATATGGCAGTATTTCTGACCGGTCTTATTGGCCCACCCAGCTCAACCTGAACCTAGAGGGGCACAGCATTGCTCTATCTAGCAAGGGAAAATACTTTCAAAGTACTTTTAGATACCGGCTTGACAGGCACCCTACTTTTCACTACACGGCAGTTAAAGCCACTGAAGCTTCTCACAGGTCTCTCAAGATTGTTGCCGCAACACCTCCGACGACCGCAAGCGCTTCCTGGCGGTACTAGATAGAATCATGGTACACGCAGACCCGCTGTGGTAGCGCACGGTTACAAGGCTTACGTGCCGGCGGCTCTAGGATAAAACGCAGAGGACGTTGGCTCTCAACAATGCTTAACAAAACTAGTCCACCGCTGCATTCCAAGTATTATCCGGGCAGAGTAAGGATGGGCGTCTCCCAGGGAGCCGCGCTGCCCCGACCACTAAAAGAAGGTGCGAGGCTGCCGGCTAGGCAGTCGATTTCCGCAGATGACCAGCATACAGGTGCCATTGCCAAAGGGTAGCCCAATAGGTTTAAGGTGCTTCTGGTAATGGGCAGAGTTGGCGTAGCTGCTAAAGTTTCTGCTCTGTTCTTAGTGTTGTTGCTTGTCGTTCTGATACTGTCGTTTTTGTTTCCGACGTAAGACACAACGGCTCTCTTGTTATGTTGAAATATCCTTGTTGTTTCGACGGCTACCTGCTTTTGTGTGAGAAAGCTTCGCGACGCCGGAATCATCCCTAAATCCTAATTGGGTTCCAGTTTTGTTGGAGCGCAAGTTCAATGAGCTCTGACGGGGTCCGTTTTAGGGTCGGAGGTTGGTATTGGTCCGCTGATTGTCCTGCTTATGAAAGGGGAGTGGCATAGGACCTCGCGGGGCAGCGGTCATCTGCAGATGCTAAAGGCCTTCCTTATCGCGGAGAAGATCTAGGAACGAATATAATATATAGATTACGAGGTACTTTGGAGGGACTTAAACTGTAGGTAACCTTATCATTGGCTTAACCGTATAGTGCTTTATTTGTTACAGGTCATATTGTTGAACAAGATGTTGTTGAGTGCCGTATATTGCCCGAAGATTGGCGCTCGGCGCGCAGCCATTTGTACGATGTTCCAGGCTGAAGACAAGAGCAACAACAACAGCAACTTGCGCCAACTATCAGATTTCTTAGCAACCTCACCAATCGTTACCCTTAATCATGGCAGCCGTCACCAGTTTGGAAGGCGAGAGCTTTCCAGTATTCCGCAGACTGCTTTTGACGAGGGTACGAATTGAGCTTTTTACTACAGAAACAACCATTGCAGGACTGTGTTTAAACCGGTGGTCGGAAGCCTAATAGGATTCTTATTATACGTGTTTGAAGAAAGTCCTAAAGGCCCTGGTCAAAATGTTCCTACACTGTTCAGGAGTACCCCGCATCGTAATAATCAGTTCAGTTCATTATTTTCAGAACATCCGTGTTTCATACATCGTTTTACGTGTTATTCTAGTTATCTATAGTGTTTCAATAATAATATAATAATAATAATAATAACGACCTGCATATCGTTGAAATGTCTTATCGATTGAGGCATTGTTCATTGTGTAGTTTATGATGCCATTTTTCCTTGAATAACTTAAGTGATGTACATTCCCGTAATTCATTATCGAGAGTGTTCCACGTTTTGGCCATGGCCATATCAGGCGATTTAAGTCAATCCTGTTAATATAACAAGTTCTACCTTATGTCGCAGTTAGCTACAGCCATAGAACATCTCACGAGTGGAACTTGTTTCTGCTGATTTGCAGGGATCGAAACCCGCGTTCGACTGGGATCTTATCACGTTTACATAGTTATTGGCATTGGTGCGAGCAACCGACCCCTAATCGGATGCACAACATATGATGCCCTGCGCTTAGCGGCCGAAGCCAATGGGGATCGACCCGCGGTCGTGTCCTGCCACCAGAGCATTCGCAAAAGCTACAACCGAATTCATCGGACGATGTATATGTCTAACTATAAGCTTGCGTTGCTTACTCGTATTCCTTGTTCACGCTAGAAATGTAATTATTTTGAAATCAGTAATAAGATGGAAAATCATAATTTATAATTAGCCACTTTTAAATAAAAATTATGATTCAATTTAGAATACCGGGTAAACCGCAATCGATCATACCTATCTAGTTTAAATGGTCGATAACTGGATATAAATGAAGCATATGTGTTAAATCATCTTTGAATACTACTGCGATTCTGCAATGATAACCAGAGTAAACCGCCTACTGCATTAGAGAACAACGCGCGGTCTGATCTGACCTTGCGATATTTCTACAACTTCGGACTTACAAGATTGTACAGGCATATATATACACAGGGTGTTCCTATTTGTGTGTCCAAAACGCTAGGGTATGGTCATCCTCGGTGAGAAAATCATTTTTGCCAATGGGTGGAAGCCGGAAAAACGTTTTGTTTAGGAGTGAGGATGAAATTTATAAAAGCAGTTATTCTGCCTTTTTTCTTCTACATAGTTGTGCAAAATCTACGTTTGCGGGAGAACCAGTCAACGCACAAAGGAACCGATCATACCGGCGTGTTTGGCGGAAAATTCTGCACAATAAAGTATACATTACTAGCTTGCGTTGCAAAAAGCGAATAGCCAGATTAAAGAAAGTCATAAAAAGTCAAAATGTTACGTTAACGCTTTTTTGTGCAACGTCGTAATTTTTTCCATTACGACCAAAAATGCACGTCCAAAAGACTACTCTCAGGCAATAGCAAAGTTAATGCCCACTACATTCGTACCAAAGTGATGGTGCTGCGTTACGTAGTTGCTAAGTAACTAAGCTTTTTCGACACTTTTTTTCGCTAGTAATGCATACTTTATTGTGCAGAATTTTCCGCCAAACATGCCGGTATGATCGGTTCCTTTGTGCGTTGACTGGTTCTCCCGCAAACGTAGATTTTGCACAACTATGTAGGAGAAAAAAGACAGAATAACTGCTTTTATAAATTTCATCCTCACTCCTAAACAAAACGTTTTCCCAGCTTCCACCCATTGGCAAAAATGATTTTCTCACCGAGTTGACCATACCCTAGCGTTTGGACACACAAATAGGAACACCCTGTATATATATATAATATATATATATATATATATATATATATATATATATATATATATATATTATATATATATATAGACACACGAAGTAATCCGTGCACTGCTTCTCTATAATAAAATGCCGAGAGCAATGTTATACGCATACTCAATATGAGTAAAATAAATGTGATGATATGCATGCAAAAAAAAAAATATATATATATACATATATGCGTGCGCGATATAAATACGTAAGTATACGTTCTGTACTTTCATAGGTAGACCAGTTGGCGGGCGCGTTTGCAAGCCTCAACTACCCTATCGGCACCATGGTGGGAATTGCATCGACGAATGTGTACGAGTGGGTCGTGACTCAGTTCGCGACCGCCAAGATTGGCTGGACGCTCGTTAACATTAATTTTGCTTTCCAAGCACAGGAGCTGGAGTATGTTCTACATCTGGTACGTTCCTTTCCTGTGTTGCTTCGTGCTACGGCTCTGTTGTATTATATATATATATATATATATATATATGGTCGCGCTGCATAAAACATACAACATGTCATCAGTGAAAAAGAACAAGGCTAACTATTGTATACCTTGTCGGGCTAGTCGTGTACATTTGTTTTACAATTATATAGAAACGTAGCCTTGAATAGGAAGCAGAGCATCGAATGGTAGCTGAATGGAGCCGAGGGCAACGGACGACTGAGCTCTCACGGGTCTATGCTGTCGATGGAGGCCGGATAGCAGTTCCATGTTCCATGCTCACCCCATTTTGCGCCCAACTACGACACAATGTCCACAATGGCATATCATGATTGATTATGCCTATTTTCTACATGCTAGCTATAAGTCGATACTCCTGTGTACGACTCTCTGCATATGCTCTAATGATTGGTCTCTAGCGAAATTAATTCTATTTTTAAGAGCAAATTATTGTCGATGGGAATGCATCGTTTGCTTGCTTTGAAACGCTATTTCCTCACAACGCCACGGATGTACGGTCATGGCGGCTAATGAACTGGACTTGAACTGTCTCCTCGACTTGCTGTTAGCATCCCAGCCTATAGAGAGACGGAGATGTGCCTATAGACCTGCTCATTTGCCTGTGCATGTTACTGCGCCCTATCCGTTCTGTACTGTACCACTGCTACTGCTGATGCTGCTGCTTCTATCATTATGTATTACACCACGGCAATTTTGCTAGCCACATAAATACGCCTATGCAGATTAAATTTAGAGCCGTTGAATCGACAGAAACAACAATACGTCAGTTCGTTGCTCTTCGTCAGCGTTGGCCATTACCGAGGCAACTGTTGCGAGAACATTGCGAGAATGTACACTCATCAATCCAACAACGGATCGTTATGAATCCTAACTCAAAGACGAAATCTGTGTGTCGTGGCGAGCCTACATAGAGATACGCACTCTATCTGCGTTTGCAACGCTCAGACCGAACATGGGCAATATACCGCCTAGGGGAAACGGTATATAGGAGGGCATAACAATGATATATATTTGCATCATGAGTGTACGCAATGGTACGATAAGTTGTTTGCAGTGTCCTGACCGCGCTGTTCGGCCCAACGCCGTGCACGTATCGCTTATCGCGACCGCGCCGTGATTCGTCCACCGTAGGGCCCAATCCTTGTATTCGTTCTTCCCATTTATGTACTCATTCTTCGCTTGTGTCTTTTTACGTTTATTTCGGTTTAGGCAAAGTGCAAAGTCCTAATAATCGGCGACCCGACCTACAACCTGTCAGACCACTACGGCATGCTGCAGAAACTGGTACCGGGGCTCGACTCGATGAAGCCGGGAAATTTGCGTTCGGAACGACTTCCCGACCTAGCGCTGATCATCAACCTTGACTCCACTCGCAAAGGGTAGTTAGTAGTCGGTTGCACTAGCATTTATTTGCGGAGTATCCTCGTGCTCTCTGTAGCCAAACAAAATGTAGTTTAGTATAGCGTACACTCCCGTATCTGTTTTTCCTAACTGGTCGTACCTTATTTCATTTTTACTCTGCTTACAACGTAGGACATATCATGCGCTCCTTTTTGTGCACATAATAGACAAAGTATCCGGCGTTCATATATATGACCGACCACTGATATAGATATATTTGTATATATATATATATATATATCGATGACGGACGCAGCCCGCCTTGGACACGCGGTAGCACTAGCGGCAGAGTAGGAAAGTGCAGAAAATATTCAAGCCTTGATCATCCCTACTCGTTTTTACCCCTTGCGTTTAAGACCTTTGGGGCCCTGCGTTGCTTATGAATAGACTGCTGAGAAGCGTTGCTCTAAAGAACCTGGCGGAAGGGCGAGCATTTACTGCAACGTGTGTTCAGAAATTAAATGTTCAGAAATGGAATGCCTTGGTGCGAGTAACTCCTGCTAGGTGTACCTAATGCCTTCAGTTTACATATAGTTATATATATATATATATATATATACGGCTGAGGCGTTAAGCGCTAGTTGACGCTGTTTTTCTCGAAGATGCTAAAAACTTTTCAGGTCGTAACCTTTGCCCTGGTGCGGTAGAAGATACATGCAGAAAAACCTCTAACCTTAGGGGCAGCATTAATTACGCAAGCACGACCTTTCTCAAGGAAAAGAACAACCTCTTCTAATCAAGACTACGTCGCTACCGTTACAAAAAATAGAGTTGTCAACACAGATTAAGGAGCACCCAGAAGGTCCGTCGCTCTTGGGCCATAGCCTGCTTTCTAAGAAACCCATCTTAGAGAGCCTCTGCTGGGCCTCAAAAAAATTACAGAAAGACTGCTTGACCGCTACTTTCACTGATGCCCACAAGGCTTACTACTGTATGACGAAAAGTCAACCCGCGGCTTCTGCCGATAGCAGCTGCCCTCTACCCTATACGATTGCGTAATCCTTTCTGTTGCGTCCAATAACAAAATACTCGATCGAAATTAGGTTTTTGGCTCTGTCTTGGTCTAATTCCCGCCATACTAAGGGCCCAATCTATCCCTCTTCGAAGGACCAGGTTATGTGGATGGTTGGCTTTGGTCGTCGATATAGTACGCAATAGGTGCATCCTCACCGAGGTCCGTCCAATCATTGCGCTTAGAAAAGGGTTGTCTCTACTGCGTATTTTATCTTACATATAGATAAATCTGCGTTGTGTTGGGAGAGAGGTCTTATCAAAGGGTGCCATGCATCCGTCAGCTAGGAATTTAGCGTTCGGGAGTAGCCAAAACTGCTATCTTTGCTACACGAACGTTCATCCAGAGTTTCCCAAAATTCTATTTTTTTAAGGAGGTCGTTTTTAATTCTAGACCATCCCCCGTCACCTACGGGCTTAGAACTTATCGTGTGGTATATTTTTAATGCACCGAGGCCAGGACATGTTGAGATATCTATGGTTTCCCTAACAGTCCTTGTGGCAGCGTGACCACTGATTTTCAGCGGTATGGTTTATCATTAATTCTTAATGAGCATCGATCAAAGAAAATTCGATCAACAACTGGGATTGAACCGGCGGCGCCCCGGTATATGACAACCATGACTAGCGCACTAGCCCCCTAGACCACGCCGGAACTACGAACGTCCATCCAAATATTTTTTGGAAAATGCCTGCACTAATGCCATGAAGTAACCGCTTACTACAGTAAGCCGCAGACCGCGTACCTGGTTTACTTATTCTAGTGAATCAGGCGGATCGGCCCTCATCCTTGGTTACACTCGTTTAGTGGATGCAAAAAGCAAACCAATTTGGCCCGGCGTCTCTTTGCAATTCTCAACCCGTGTAAACATGAGAAATTCGTTTGCCGCTTTAACGAGATGGCTTTCCCCAGGGTCGAATACATTTTACTTGGATTTAGAGATTTTGTCTAAAGGCGACTACGCAGACATTTCACCCGGTACGTTTGAATAGCCCAGGCTGTCGAAGTGTCTTAAAGTTGGACAGTATTGCACTGTGACCGACACCCTAACCCTCTCGCCGGCGGGTCAGAACGTCTTTTAGCCGACATACACGGTTAACCGCCTCCACCAGGCAAATCTCAAGCTCGGAATACAGGCGTCTCCAAGAGTCTTACCTTCTTTGCGTGCTCATATTCGAGACTGGACCGAGGACCTTGGTCCTACCGCAGATCGTGTGCGAAGGTATCGCTAAAGCATCGAGCAACAGTAACACTGGCTCATAAAGTGATTTAAATAAAGAGAGCCTAGCGGGGCCATCTTAAATCTGCCAAGATAAGGAAGGAAATAGGAGAAAATAACGTTTTACTTTGATGTAAACTTAATTTTTTACAAATCATGTTGATGGCTGAATATTAAATAAGCACTTGGACCGATCGCACAGCACCTTATAAAAACACTCCTCGCAAGCACTCCAAAACATATTAACATTGGCTTTTTGATAGGCCATCTAAACGCATAAATTGATTTTGCAGTCTAAACTGATCGTAGCACGTGAATAAAAATCTAGTTGCGCTGGACTAACGACTCGTACTGTTCGTCATGCTCAGAGGTTGTCTGCCGTTTGCTGAGCTTCTTCAAAGTTCTACGCCCGCCCTGGTTCGAGCCGCCAACGATATAAACTCGAAACTGGACATAGATTCATTTGTTAACGTTCAGTTTACATCGGGAACGACTGGAAATCCAAAGGTCAGTAATGCACTCAGTATCCGCCGTTTGAGGCTTTTTACCGATACGAAATATTTGCCAAACCTCGCGCGAATTAAAAATATATATTTTTCTTTAATGATACTACTACGTTAGATTAGCGTTAGATCAACAAATATCCGAGCGCTATACATCCGTTATATATATATATATATATATATATATATATATATTGCAGAAAGTAAACAAGTGAGCAACTTTTTTTTGTGTGGGGTTATTGTTTATTCGGCCTTACTCAGCGTCGTGCGTTGCCTATTCGTTTTATAATCTATGGTAATGTCTGCTTCCGTCTTTGAATAAATGAATAGCAAGCCGAAGGACCGAAGGTCAAAAAGGTTTCTCTCGGAAAAACGTTGCGGAAATAGTTAGAAGCAACAATACAAGAAGCTATCGAGGTTTTCATCTAAGGACAAGGCAGAAAATAACATCAACAATTCCCATGACTCGACTTGGCTGGCGTCTGCGATATCTTAAATGGCACTCCCAGTCACAATCAAAATTTGGATTTCTTTAGAATTGATGCAAGTAGTTTGCGGGAAAGGGCGACGAATAATGAAACCCGTTATAGGCACAGGGGGGAAAGAGTAAACAAACCGAACGGGCATGGGAAGTTAAACTAAAGGGTATTTACGGTGTCCAAAGTCTGGCCAGGGAATAGGAAGGTCGGGGAGATCCTGTGGGGGTATTCGCATTTTTTCGAAGATTGAACCCGTGCACCTATTGGTCTCCTCCGGTCGCAAGGCACACTCGAATACACCACGCCACCGGGTTCGGATGGTCAGCACTTCAGTAGAATTCAAGCGTTCTCATAACGCGCACCTTGACGGATGGATGGATTACTATTTGCCTGACATGCACACCATTGTCGCACCCCTGAATCTTTATCTGAGTACATATGTCATTATTTTAGGTCAGATACGCTTAGAGAGACAACATAGCGGACATGTTGGACAATATCTAAAGTTTCTTCAACAGTCCTTGTGGCAACATAACATCAAGTAATTTTAGCCTTACTTGCTTAGCTAGGGAGGATAGATAGCGGAACGTTTGATTTCGTATCTGCAAAATATATCTGCAAACCGAGCAAGATGGCTTAGTGGCAAGACCTTTGCCTTGCATTCGGGAGGACTGGGTTCGAGTTCCAGACCGGCCACTCTTAAATTGGTTTGCATGGTTACCAATTTAGACAAAGTAAATGCCGAAGTAGATTAAAATTAGCCATGACATGAAAAAACCGTACACGAGCAATAGCCTTACGGAAAATCTAAGCAAAAATAAATAAATAAATAAAATAAACAGGAAACATCGGCGTTTCCTTAATAATCGGCGTTTTCTACATGCAAACATAGGTGTATACAGGCGCACCCTCGTGTTGTCCTTCTAGATCCTACTAGATCAGATCCTACTTAGTCTGCTGCTATGGCTGCTGTTCCAGGCAGTCCCGCTAACCCATCACAACACGGTGAACAACGCGCGAACTCTCGGCCAGTGGTCCGGCATAGCAGACGACCGTCAAGCGGCCGTATGCCTCAACGTGCCGTTGATGCACTGCTTCGGCTGCGTCATCGGCTCATTGAATGCGTTGATGCATGGCGCCCACCTCGTCATGCCCGCACCCCGTTTCAACGGTCAGGCCGCCCTCGACGCGATGACCAAGTACAGGTAGGAAGCTTCCACGAACCTCCTCAACCCCATCAACGGTAACAGTGTCAGGCAGGCAACAACAAGGCTGTCCTGGCATAGCAGGACTTTGTCGTGCTAAAGTTGTCTGAGACCCGTAGCGGTCGCATACGAGGGCATAGCCGCTCATTATCTCGGGCTCAGTGGCGAAGCACATGGCGCAAATCAGCCACCTTCACTAGGTCGTTAAGTGTTATATCCAATGTCATGGCGCTGCGTTTCGAGGAAAAATCTGTTGCTTCTACTTAATAGGTAGTCATAATTGTTATCGTCATTATAAATGCGCTGATAACTAGATATTGTAAACTTGGAACTAACTAAAAGCAATAGTTATGTTAATCAGCGTACACACTGATACGTTCTAGAAGGATATCCCAGAGATGCATGATAGGGATCCCGAGTGATCGACGCGAAGCTGTTTTAATCGTGGTTGATATGGGTTGAGCCAACGTAGGAGGAAATTCTACGCACGTTTAAAGCTAACAACTGCTTTAATTAATACATATTTATAAATAAGAAAAAATGTAAGGTGTGTGAATTGGAGAAACGTGCAGTAGTACTTCTACATAATTCAAATAATATTTAATTTTGAAAGCCAAAGAAGTTTCTCCAGTTTGAGATTAATTTATGGCCGAGTCGGTTGCCTGTTCTGCTGATGAATCACGGCGTGCAGAATCACCGTGGTTTTTTTCCGTGGAAAAGAACTGTTGCTCGGAATCAGCCTACAACTCTAGGCAGACATCACCAGCTACCCGACATTGCAGATCGGAATTCTGCCCGCGATGATTTCAATCTTTGTCGCCATTGTTGTGCCACAGGGCACAATAACACTCGATCTGACCGAGGTAGCAGGCATAAGGGCTCGGCTAAATGCTACACCACGAAAGCATTACTAAAAGAAATCGCGGCAGTTAGAGGAGAGAAGTTTCTCTTCTTCTTCTTCTCACAACAACTCACGACTAGCAGACATAGTGGAAAAAGTCTTAAAAACCGACCCTGTTAAGGAAAGGGTCGCCTTCGGGCGCTTTGGAAAACAAGAAAAATGGCGACGTATAATGATGATGTTATATCGAAGGATTGGACAAAGTCTCCACGTCTTAGCTTCGATTAAACGTTGGTTTCTAAAGTCAACATTGCTAATGAAACGTTTGAATTGACGCTACGCGTTAATTCTCCGTTTTAGTTTCTATAGTGTCACAATTATTGACATAAGGGCACCGATTTCAGGACGAAGGAAAACCCAACATGAAGGAAATGTGGTCGTCCCGGGCACTAGTTGCGGGAGTGTCGCGAACAGGTCCAATGCACCAACTGTGGCGGAATTCACGCTTCCACCATTGTTTACTGCGCTGTATGAGAAGTCGATTCTGATTCCAGCAGGAATAAACGTTAACCTGGCAGGCGAAACAAAAATCCTACGCCTAAATAGTACGACCGGCTAAGACACGGAGTCCGTGAACCGCGATGTAGTAAAATGATGAAACAGTGCTTTCTACCTGCACGCGCTGCAAAAAAGAGCTCAGATAATGATTATGCAAAATCCATTGGAAAACAAGTAAAGCCTCGTAAAGATCCGAAATAATATTTAACCGCTACGGTTAATATGGTTACGAGCCGAATCCCGCCGTAAAAGGTGAGATCTCATATTTAGGACTCGAACCTAGACAAGCGTTCTTTATATTTGTTTGAACGGCTATTGCCTAGTAACGATTTCTCCAGTGTCGGACGCAGCAATTAGCAGGAAATAATAGGACACCACTAGCCGGCTAGATGAGCATAGCTGGGACTGGTGTATGACTCTGCTGGTTACTAGCTAAGCTCCGAATAAAGGTTCCAAAAGCTACCGTCAGCGGAGTCTTCGAGGACAACGTGGCCGAATCTTTTAGAGAATGTGCATACCACTACACTTATAATTTTATCAAAACTATAGCAAATTAAACAGAGATTACCGTAGTATGGGTGTATATGAGGGGAAACAAGCCGAATGTGACGTTTGCTCTGCCGCACGGAATCTGTTGTCATCAAACATATTGACACCCCGTGACTCTAACACCGAGCGTCAAGGGCGGCGGCGGCGAGCGACTGCCGGACACTCAGTATTCAAACTGAGCTTTGAAGAGTGTTCGAATTTTTCTGATATATTAAGAGTTGTGTATCTATACCCCTTTGTGAGTGGGGCCGTCCGTGCCACTTGCGTGACATGCTTGACGAAGCCGTTCCTTAATCAAAACGTATTTTGAACAAACTCAGCATCTTCATAATAATGAGAGTAATAAAAAATAATGAACAGGAGTCTTACCTCTATTCCACTTACCGATATTTCACGGAGCGGCCCTCACTGACCTCAGCAATCGAAAACAATTTTGGTCAACTATTTTGGCGTCGGTTTCTTCTCCTCGGGTCGGGGTAGCCGTAAAAGGTGGCACAGAAGCTACAGTGCATGCTGTTCGTGTTGTTTACTTATGCGGTCGTGTGGGACAATGCAAATTTCTGTAAGTGATATTGGCGACAGCGATTCTAACGATGCGTTTAGGCCTATCGTCCTCGACTGGTGTCATGAGCATGCACTCACAAGCAGCACTTCGTGTATGGAGATACAGCCTCAAATCGTTAAGATTCAACTACAATGAAACGATCAAAGGTTTACTAAGCAATAACCTAGACACCGATTAACAAGGGAACGTCTGGAACAGGCCACCTTAAGATCGAGAAGCTTATAGAGAAGCTCTTCCTATGATTTTGCTTCCTACGCCGCTTCATTAACCCAGGTTGGCTCCCGCGCAAAATCTATGTGCAAGGAAACAATTATAAGGATAAATATATAAGTAAATAATCGGCCAGATAAGATGTAAAAAACATTTAGAAACGCTAGGAATCTGCATTGTGTCTTTGGAGGCACGAGAGTTCTTTAGCGGAGGCGGGATTGTGGTTCTGCTCTCATCTTAGTTCGGCACTGGTCCGCAAGCCATTATTATACAAACTATGTGGAGAAGCCGTAGATTCGAATGGTGTGCACCCATTGAGCAGTGTCAAAGGCCTCGATGCACCTACTGCTAAGCAAGTCCTAATGTGACTATTTTGTTGTGGGCAGATGGAAAACGCTTAGCGTGGAAAAATACGGTCTCATGTCTGCCGGCAGTATCCTACTTCACAAATCAGTCGAGCCAAGCTGGGCAGCGGAACATGCGAAAACCGTGAACAGGTGGAAATTTTGAACCGGCAGTGAGAAACATTATCGTGTCTATTACAATAGAGACTCTAAGATTCTTCAATAAGAAAAGTGGCTTGTAGCTCAAGGATTTAACTTAATGCTTGCATGAAAGCATACAAAATTGACGCGAGGCACAGTTCTTGACGCAGACGCTGTGTTTGACTGTCTGTAAGGGAAACGCGGTCTTCATTGTGAGCGCCACGGACTGAGCTAGCGAACAGTGCAGTCAGGCACCTCTCTATTGTACTGTCCGGTACGATCCCTTGGGACCTGAAGGCCGACGAACGTCGTCGCTTGTGGGCGGAACCGACAAGCAATAAGGACGAAGAAAGGGAAAAAACGTTGATTTCTTGGCAAAATGAATGGGACGCCATACAAGGCGGAGCACCTGGGGCCCGTGTAAAGGCTCTGATCCCTGACGTTAAGGCGTGGATTAACCGGCCCGGCGGCGAGTTGACACACCACGTGACTCAAGTGCTCACAGGGCATGGCAACTTCGAGAGTTACCTCTTTAGAATAGGAAAAGCAGATACGCCACTCTGCAAGCACTGTGAAGGAACAACGGAGGACACGCCGGAACACACAATATTGCTGTGCCCGGCGTGGGCTTCATTACGCAAGAACATAACCACAGCAAGTGACGGCAGTCTTAAGAAGCTGGCACACCTTCTTATGTATTCACGTGATGACTGGAATCTTATAGCTCGAACAATCGAACGTATTATGCACGCCAAAGAAGAGAAGAATCGTTTTTACTTGACAAGGTCCCGTGAGGCACTCCAGGGCAGCTAAGATAAGGACGCTACTATTCACCCCCCCTCAATTGTTTGAAGTATTGCTTGCGCAGTTCCCAGTTGAGTGTGGGGATGGGGACATGACTGGTTTTTAGTGGGTTGGAGCCCCACACTACCGGCCCACATTTGCAGTGAGTTTTCCTGCCGTGGTGTCTGTGTGTGCAAACCGCATTTCCCAGTTAGTCCCTAAAAAAATAATCTAATAATAATAATATTAAAAATATTTTTCGTTCTGTGTGAAACAGGTGCACAATGGTTCTTGGCACGCCTACGATGTACATTGATATGCTTTCGAAGCTCGACGCTTCCGTGCACAATTTGGATTCATTACACTCAGGAATTATGGCAGGTTCCCCGTGTCTGCTGGCACTTCGAGAAAGGGTTATCCAGCAGATGGGACTCGACGTTCTTCACGTGCGTATTTCTGCTAGAATTTTCAGTCAATTTTGGTATCAATCGTGGCACGTTATCAAATCATACTTCAAATGTTAGTAGCACGTTGATTTTTTTTTAGTTCTAGGGACGATATATAGCTAGGGCGAAAATTTGTTAGCCGTATAATATTGTGTTCAAGTTTTTTTCACATAGATAATAAGGACCATAAGGTCTAACGTAACATGTCATTATCGCTGGTGGCTCTGTCAAAGTTTACATTTTAATCAGTATTGGCCTTGTAAATATAATTACCATGTTGACTGTTACACGGTAATGGGAGTAGTAGGTATTCTCGATACCAGATTTTCACCATTAGCTTAATCAAATACTTAATTACCGAATAGCCTATCCTAACGACACAATCCCTTTGCGTGTCACAACAAGTGTCAGCAGCACCTTTTAGTTGATTACCTTAGGAATGTGGAGGATGTGTTCTTGCATGAGTCCAATATTGTAGAATAGCTTATACTTGCTGAATGATATAACTTGCTGGTCTACCGCAGGTCGCCTACGGTGCCACCGAAATGAGTCCGGTCGTTTCGTTCACAACCAAGGAACTGCTGAAAAGGAGGCCGGAGTCTGTTGGTATAGCGATGGACCACACCGAAGTAAGCGCCTATGAGCATTCTTGAAATGGGCATTTGACGGTATCTTCTCTAGTCAGCACAAAACTATACCGCCACCTTTCAAACATTTATTGCTGCACAAAAAGCAGTTTCCTATACAGGTAAACGATTAGTTTCTCCGAAACGAACATGCACTCTGTTACGCGTTTTCGCGTTTTATTCAGATTATGCAGAAGTTTCTACGTTTCTTGCGTTGACTGGTTCTTCCGCAAACTTAGATTTTGCACATTTATGTAGGAGAAAAAAACAGATTAACTACTTTTATGAATTTTATCCTCACTACTAAACAAGGTGTTTTCGCCTCCTCCTTTCATTGGGAAAACTGATTTTCTTGCCGAGTTCTACCAAACCTTAAAATATGTACATACTGTTACGAAAGACCCTGTATATACATATATATACGTTACAACATGAAAGCAACGCATGGCATAAAAAATATAAAATATAATAGAGAATGGAGATAATTACATGTAATTAACCACAGAAAACTCTCCCAATCTTAACAAGAGTTATAAAAAAGCCTGCAAATATACTTTCGAAACAATTTAATAAATATGCACCAGCTGCTTTTTGCATATATGCGTCTATTTTCGCACCATGGATAACAGGTCCTCGGCATCTACTTAACTTTTTATTTTTATAGAAGGCTTCGGAAGCGCATGAAGCACTGGGTATCACAAGCAGACCATGTCTCTATTATGGGAGTCATACATTTAATAAATTAGTTTAAGACCCATTAGACTCAGCAATATTTAACGTTTGTCAAAGATTTATATATATATATATATATATATATATCTTCGAGCAATATTCATAATTACTAGCTAATGCATTCAGATCTAGTTCACCACCGCAGTTCTAGCTAGGACACTGAGTTATTATGGATATGCCCAATATAGAAATACGTCGTTGCTCTTGCTATTGGCGTTGTAGTTGCTGTTGTTGATAGGGTTGACTTTGTTGGGGTCGGAGATATTAATACTCTTACATGTGAGTATTACGGCAGTAATGGTACCATCACTGTCGTTATACTCACATGCAGGACCACTTCCCGTACTCTTGTCTAGTTTATCAAGGCGTGAGGTTTCATTTATCAGTATCGAATCATCATAAATCAAGCTAATATAGAGCACCTGCTGCCACTGGCTGTTTGAGTAAGACGACTCTACACAGATATCATCATCGCCACTGTCAATATTCGTGTTTTTGTCTTCATTTTATTTTTAATATAACATTTATCTAGGTCTTTTGGTTGCACATAGATTTTTGACGCCGGCTCGGTTCGGCTACGGCAGAAAGGGGAGTTCCGTGCCCTTAGGCAATGAACCAATGATCGACGCAGCGTTTCCGCGCTAAATTTCAACCGATATTCATTGTAGCAAAAACTGCCATGCCCAACCGATATTCATTGTAGCAACAACTGCCATGGATCCCGGCTTCGCCAGAAAGCTCCTTGTGATTTTTTTTCCATTGGGTCTAATGTCTTGAGGGCGGTTGGTTGAACGATAAAGTTTTGCTCCAGTGCACGATATTTTTTTGCCAACTTGCGGTCTTCAGCAAGGCAAGAGGCTGTTCCGATCTCCCGGCTGGTATGGCGAACATACGAAGCGGCCAACGTGCAGGACACGATGACGTCGTACACGAGGTAGCGATCTTCACTCCTTGGAACTAGATTCAGGCCTTGAGAACCTACTGGCGCTCCTCTCGCAAGCAAGAGCGTGCTCACCCATAAGAGACTCCGGTAGGTCACATCTTGCACAGTTATGTGCGAGGCAGATTGATTCTCCCAAACGCAGGCCGGAGACGATGCGGAGTGTGGGATGGTCCAGCATTGACCCCAGCTGCAGCGAGGGAATGGCCTGAAGCCATTTTCCGCTTATCGGATCGATCGTGGCTCTCAGCGCCTGTTTTTAAACATTGTTCACGTGGATAATTGATCGCTCCTGAATCGACTTAACTAGTTGCAAACCCAAAGCCGATCGTGAAATGCGTTCAGACAATGGACCCCGCTTTTCTGCATAGTAGCAGCAAACTCGTTCTATTTAGGCGATTAATCTGGTATAGGCATCCGGTGGTGCGATCCCTGGCGCTAAAGTCTCGGTGTTTTTTAGAGACCCGAGGTAGGCAGAAATAGCATTTTGCGAAGTCATGCGAATTCCCGTTTCCCTTGCGGACGTTGGGAGCGAAGCTTACAACTACGAGGTTTGCCTAAGCTGGACGTTTAGGATATCCTGAAGGGTACTTCGCAAGGCTTCGTCGAACAAGGTCCAGCTCGGTATAGGCTCGTGAGCAACGCAAAAGGTACATCAGTCTTGACAAACTCACGCAAAGCAAGTAGAGGGCTAAGTGAGAATCCAAGAGTCGCAGTCGGGAGCACCACCGAACAAGGGCAGATTTTTTTTAGTTAGAGATAAACTAATAGAGTCGTCGAGAATTGGCGTGATCAGGAATCAACCTGGCAGCTGGCAGAAGATTGCGTACCATTTAAAACATGGAGCCGAGATGAAAGTTTTTTTTGAAAGGGGATGAAAATTCCGCACTTGGCGTCGTTTAACTTGAGTCCTGAGACCGCCTCAAACTCTTTTACCTAAACAATGTCTCTCTGGACCACCGGGGCGTCTCCGGCGAGAGTGCCGTCGAAACCAAGGTCGAAGTTTGGAAGAAAAGCGTGTTTAAAACTTGTGGATAGCAATGCAAACTAGAGCGGGGCCACAGGAGTCACCCTTCAACAGGGTGACCCTGTTGAACACCAGAGCATATATTGATAAACTCTCCCTGCCAAATTAACTTGCTTGCTTGGAAGCCTGTACATCTGGTATACCAGCAAATAAAGTCGAGGTAGGTAAGAACGCACAACCTAAAACATATGGTCTCATCTAAGCGTCTTAAAAGCGCTTTTGAAGTCTAGCTTGACGAACACTTTCTCAGGGGCACCCCTGTTATGGTAAAACGAATGCCCGTGTTGAATGGGCGGCCGCTTCCGCACCTCCCCTGATTCCGCAGCCGAGCTGATGCGGAGAGACGATTGCGGCGATGCCTGGCATACTATTCCAAAGTATAATTTTTCCGACTAAGTGCGCAGAGTCAGGCCAACGGCAATGGGTCTAATGGCATTATCTTATTTTTGCGCAAGGCAATAAGCAAAGCGCCGTAGAAGACAATGAGCAAGAAATTAGGCAACTTTTCATCAATAGCAAGGTTGACAAGGCGTACTAAGCTTAAGAGCAGTCGGTTCTCCTCGCCGTCGCTGCCGATAAGGTCCTTCAGATGACGCCGCCGAAGGCCATCGAAGCTTTATCTCCAGATGACGTTGATGACATCTATCGCAAACACGGTGATATCATACGTCCCTCCGGCAGATACGGGAGGCGGGGTAGAGGATAATTCAGGTTGCCCAGGAGCGCCAGCCTCGATTCGGCAGGGAGCGGCGCTACTGTGTCGGTGGATGAAAGAACCCTTGGTTTCTGGGAATTTTCGCCCGGAATCGGTTAAGATTCTCGCGTAGTACCGATGTGAGAGTTCGGCCGCGTTCCTTCTGGGACAGTATGCAGAGTACTGAGGTTGGGAATTGCTGTGGTCTTTTATATGAATCTCTGCTTGCTGTTGAGCAGATCTCATTAATCAGAGTTGCAAGCTCCAAAGACATGTTGTTGCAAATACCCCGGGGTAAACAGAAAACTATCTTAGATGCGCTCTTGACCCTAGACGTCACAAGAATAGCGTCGTGCGTCATGCATTATATTTAATTTGTTTCGCATTTCTTAGTTTCTTGTCATTGCTGCTATTGCTGTTACTACTTTAATTGGTAGTTATTGTTTTTTCTGTAGCGTTCTATACCATTGGACCTGGCCGCATGCGCACATTCAGTCGGGCTAATTAGAGCCTGCAGCGAGACCATTTGTTAGGTCTTCTTTCGCGTTAATTGCGCTTAACACCAGTCGGCTTTCGGGTCAACTTCTGACCCAATATATACGTGTAGAGTTTAGTCAGTATTTACCTCTTTAACAGTTTGAGAAATAGTTTTATCAACAGCGCATCTATTATGTCCGCTCTTTGCAGATAAAGATCGTCGACAAGGAGGGCCGCATCGTACCATTCGGAGAGCGAGGCGAGCTCTGCTCAAGAGGTTACCACATCTTCAGAGGTTATCTCCACCAGCCCGACAAAACAGCGGAGGTGGTACAAAATGGATGGTACCATTCAGGGTGGGTCCCGATTAGCTTTTCCGTACATGTTTTTCGCTCTGTGTTTATATGTTGGCTTTTGTAAGGGTACTAGAAAGTACGCCTAACTGTACTGAATTCGCAATTTATTTTTGCTAAATGTCTAGGGATTGTCTATTTGTGCAATGTTTTTCAGCCATCCATTAGCACTAAGTCTAGCATGCGTAACTTCGAATTATAGCTAAACCTGTATAGGAGCAAAATATGTTGTATATATATATATATATATATATATATATATATATATATATATATATATATATATATATATATATATATATATATATATATCATACGCATTCACGTATAATGTTAACAGTATATCTAAAAATAATGTTGTAAGTCTGCCATCAGGAAATAAACATATATAATAATAATATTATAATTTGAGATTGATTGTATTTGATTGCAAGTGCATATGTATGCTTATGTTCGGACATGCGGATATTCAATTAAATAAAAAACAAATGCTCTCGAACATGCTTAACGCTGTTTTCCCCGATAAAGGCGGTGACACATCTACACAAACGGTCAAACATTTGTCTGTTTAACGTAAGCCGTGTACACAACAACGACTATATTTCATAATCCTTTTCTGCCCGTTCCACAAAATAAATCAGCTTTGCGCGTATTGACTAGGCGATTGGGTGCTTTTGACAAACGCGTTAAGGAATAAATACATTAACGCCTAACGCGTTAATAAATAAATACATTAAAGACCTACGCGCCTGTACGTGTTAACTTGTTAGACGTGTTATTTTCTCCAGTGTAAAATGATAAAATAAAAAAAAACTAAGTGTAAAATGATGTGTCGACTGCAGTGATGAAGCCGTCATGAGCTCGGATGGAATCGTGGCGATTACAGGTCGCGTTAAGGACATGATTATCCGTGGCGGCGAGAACATTTATCCTACGGAAATTGAGAATTTCTTGCTACGCATGCCACAGGTATGTATTGTTTGAGTAGCACTCTGCTATGAGAAGAAAATTGTTGATGGCGAGGTAGTTTGTGTGTTACATAATGGTAGATTTTTTTCCCGCATGCATCGTTCACTGAAGTAGAATCACAATACAGCCAAATATCTCACTTGCATTTGTTAGGTGCTGAATTGCTAGATTGTAAATTCCTATTCTCTAAAGTAGACAGAAAGGTACCATTTTTATGCAATATACTTAATGAACCTTTCATATATATATATGAAAGGTCCGTTAAGTATATATATATATATATGTATATATATATATATATATATATATATATATATATATATATATATATATATATATATATATATATATATATGTATAAGGTTTTGATCTGCCACGCAAATAATACTTATATGAAAGAAATGACAAATGGAATCGTGATTAACGCACGCGTCATTTTCTGCCAAACGTCTGGTACGGAGTACGGTCCCCGTTTAGATTTTAAGAAAGATTTTACATTTGTTTGAGAGCAGAAAATTGTTTGATGTTAAGTCCGTTGTAGTGTATATATATATATATATATATATATATATATTAGGGCGGATCGACAAGTTCCAGTACTTTGAATTTTAAAAAAATGTATATCAGATGTGCTCTCGTTTATATATACGTATATACAAGATATCAAGTTACGCTGCGTTTTTCAGCAGCCGATATATTCGTAGCTAAGAAATGAGTTGGCTGTCCAGACGGAATTTCTTTCTTCCTCGGGCGTCTATTCCGCTGGCGCGACCAACGAGCGAGGAGACATTCGTACAAAAACAAACAATGGTTTTGGTAATGATCTCGATAAGTGGTAGCTCTGTTTCATGTTTGATATAGGAGATGAGAGCTATCGTTTCGTCGTTGTTCCGTTTCCGCGAGTCGTCGAGTCTATGAGACTGGAGCCGTTCCTCGATCCGAGTAGCTCGGATCGAGCGTACTCCATAATGCGTACATACACGCATAGAAGGGTATATAGTGTTTCAGTCGCCAGAGTGGCCGCAAAGTTGAAGCAACAGCAATTGTAGTACTCATAATAGTGTAGTTGTTGTTGTTCTCTTTGTTGCTGCTGTTGTTGCCATTGCTATTGCCGTATCAGGAGCTGCACTTTGAAATAGTGTTTGAGCGTATTCCGGAAGGACAGTATCTCAAAGAGTTTTTGCTATAATGGGTTTGCTAAAATTCGTTCCGGCAACTTTAGTATTTTGGATGAACCCCGTTCTAGGCGGTCTATTACGCTTCATAAAAGCCGTTTGAAACTTTGAAGCAGACTACCCGAACTGTAAACTACACGTGAATTTGCTCTTGACTTCGCGGTGTGTCACACAATCATCGTCACTCGCCGAATTGTTACCCGTAACAAAATAAAGTATTTTGCGAGAGTGTAAAAAGTGGAAGATTTTGGTGCGCCAGAAGCCGACCTCTTCAGAAGACGCCAATAAGACTAACCCACTTGCGCAAGATTTTCTTTGTGTGTTGGTGGGATAAGCAAGGCATTGTCTACCGCGAGTTTCTTCCTAACGAGCAGTTAGTAGTCACGGGTCTCTACCGTGATCAGTTCTACCGAGTGTGTGCGGCCCTCTAAAGGAAGAGGCACAGTCTCGTGGGTAGAAAGGGCGTTATTTCATATCAAGACAGCGCGAGGCGACATGTAATGTTTGTCCAGACTCCGCAAAATAGCAAGCTTCGATTGAAAAAAGTTTGCCAGGCATCGCACTATCGGACGACCACCTATGAGTGAAAAGAAACGCTTAACTCGTTTCATATTTCTACTGATTTCAAAGTGAACATTTCCAGTTACATTCTGTCCTACCCAATAGGTAGGGTAGCAAAAGAGAGAGAGAAAGAGAGAGTGTGTGTAAGAAAGCGTGACAGATAGGAGTGCTAGGGCACTCTGTTCTTTTCTACGGTACGTAAACACACACGGAACGTCGTCCGACGTTTGGCGGCGTGTTGTGTTGTTCCGATTCACGCAACGAAGCTTCGTCACCCGATCTGAGGGCCCCATGCAGGGCCTTTTTCGATATTACCGCCGCCACGGGCCACGACTCGCCCTTGTCCTGTCATCGGCCTTGGCCTTCCCTCATAGACGGACCCCTATAAATACAAATGTGCAACGGTGGGGCTCGAACCCGCGCACCTATGTGTCTCCTCCGGTTGCGAGGCGCAGACAATACACCTACTACTACTGCTACTATTACTGTTTTGTTTTAGGCTTTTTTTTGCATTGAATCTATGTTACAACGATTTCCGTCGGGCAACTACTTTATTCGGTTTGCTTCACTAATTACTATTATTGTTACAAGTACGTTTTTACGTACGAGCGTCTTTACGTACCTTGCATGTCAGTATCGCCAATCATATGGTATAAGTATTATTAACCTCTGTTTTTATTCTCTTCTTGTTCTCTTTATATCCCCAAACCCTTGTACCACTATTCATAAAACGTGAACTTAAGCATATGAATGTATGCAGTTCCGTAAATAAACCATGTTTAAATTAGAAACTGGAAAAAATTGAGTACTACTAAAACTATACAAACTATTACAAGTCCCATCTCAACAAGTGCCCCGGCTGTCACTACCACTGGTGTTTCTGCATGCAGGTCGATGAGGCACATGTGTGTGGCGTCCCGGACGAGCGCATGGGTGAGGAAGTCTGCGTATGGCTGAAACTGTCGAAGGACGCCGTGGTCGCACCCGCTGCCGGTGGAAGTGACAGCACTGGTGAAGCCCAACAAGACGACGCAGTTGTTGTAGATGAACAACGTGTTAGAGATTTCTGCAAGGGGAACGTAAGTTGTCGATTGTGATGCCCTACTAGCAGCATTTGGAAGTGAGCCAATATATTGTATATATCTATACATATATAAGTTTACGTGTGTGTACGTGTATCTATGCAGCTGTGCTGTAGGTGACAGTCTATTAAATAAACGAGTTAATCTATCGCAAAGGATAGCGTTTCAGCACGGTGCACGATCTGACTTAGGGCGCCGTTACGACATTAGTCGCTGCTGTGACAAACCAATGAAGTAATTTTTATTACGCGTGTGTCTTTCCAGCGAGTTTAACCGTGTTCGTATGGGTCTTTTTGTAAAGCGAGACGTTTGCAAAAACCGAATTTAAAGCATTCACACCCCTAGTTGGAAGTATAGTGTAGTGCAGGAAAAAGTGGGTGCAAGAAATAAAAGCCCGAACTTTAGAGAACTTGTTGGCATTGAGAGGGACATTACGTTAAAACCGCGAATTTAGTGTACCTTCAGGCGCAATAGCATTCTAGTAATTTCTTTGGATGTTGTTAGAGTAATATATTTATTTCAGGCGACAAATGCTAACTGCGTTTCTTGGCCTGTATTTCAGCTTGCTCATTTCAAGATACCGCGCTATATCGTGTTCACTGACACGTTTCCGAAGACGTTGTCGGGCAAAATTCAAAAGTTCAAAATGCGGGAAGAAATGTGTAGGCGATTAGGTATTAATGATAATACATTCTGATCAAAGAAATAGCCTTTCAGCAGCAAGGTTTGTTGTTAATTGACATATATATACATCGACATGAAACGGAATAGAACTCGTTTTATGTGCCAGCACTTGACGCCATGAGAAAATAAATTATGTATATGCTTGTAAATATAGAGTTCCGGTGCCTCTAGTACTGTATATCACCCATATGACGTGTATGGTCTATGCAAAACCCTTTGACAAATTATTAATCGGAAACACGGAAAAGTCAAACCATCGTAGGAGATTATTGACCACAGTTCGCGCATTACCGCAAGTTATTGACCACAATTCGCGCATTCGAATATGGTAGAAAAAGGCGCCTATTAGGCTAAGCCCCGCAGCCAGGCTATGCAAGCGATGCTCTTTAGACAATGTCGCCGCCCATACCCTTTGGGAGTATATGCGGGAGTATGGGGAGTTGGGGGCCAAGTCCCCAAACGATAAGCACTTGTATTTCCCGCTTAGAACTGGGCAGAATATGGAAAAATAAAGACTTCTCTAGATACGTCTCCACTTGCGGGAGTGGAGCAGCACGGGACGATTTATGTGTTTGTGCATACTGTTGAATCAAGCTGCCAGTTTTATTGGGAAATTGGATTATCCTTCTATCTTCGGAAAATTTTAGAAGCAACACGAGGATAGGCGTTCAGTGAGGCCAAACGTTATCCATGTCTAAATTAAATAATTTAGCTGTACCAGCGTATCGGATGTCCTTCATATTAGACTAAGGTTATAAAAAAATACGTATGTAAAAACGCTCATTTGTTTTTTCCATCATTTACATTTAATCAGAATTGCAGTATTTTTTTAATAAAATTTTGCACACCACTCTTTTCAGAGGGCCTTTTCTTGGGGGATACAGATTTGCGGGAACTATTTTGCCAACCTTAATGAGTGCTTCTTTTTTGGATAAAGCCCCACTAATGTCATAATCCAACCTATAGATTAAATAGCATCAGTTTTGTAGCTATATTCCGCCATGAAGCGCCATTTCTGTCCAACTATGTTAAAGACACCTGGGAGCCTAAATTCCTGAACCAAGAATTTCCTGCAAGGCTCATAGTCGTTACCGCCACAAAAGACACGAGGACGGGGAAATTACTAAGACCAACATTCTACGCCGACATCATATTACAACTGGCGGCCATGAATAGCTGCGTTATAAAAGTTTGTATCTAAACAATTATGCGCAACACACAGCAATTCGCATTGCTTCATAGACGGGCCCCCATAAATACCAAATGTGCAACGGTGGGGCTCGAACTCGCGCATCTATGTGTCTTTTGCAGTCGCGACGCGCAGGCGAATGTCTCGACCACGCCACCTGACTTGACAACGTCTAGTCTGAAGTCGCGCCAACGACATCTTACAAAATTCCTCATTTTTTTGGCATTTAAGATATGCCTATGCTCGACAAATCGTGGCTTTTGAAGGAGAAAACATAACGACGTCGGGACGTCGGGATTTTTTGTCGTAACATAACGACACATAACCGCCCGACTTACTAAGACTCTCAATAGACGCCTATCCGTGTCAAAAACACGGGCACAAGGAAACGATAAATCTCTTCTTTTTCATAAACCCTGCAATGACCACCAGCGGGTGAACACGAGCAACTAGGAAAGACGGAGGCGCAATGACGGGATCTTCGAGGCACGGTTTCTACCTTATTGTCTATCATACACGTAAAAACGTCTATAGGTTTGGTTAATTTGTTTTAGTCGACAGACGAACCTTGCGCTGATACCGCTCAATATCAGCGTAACGCAACCACCAACGTATAAGTTTTGTTTGAATTTTCTTAAAGATATAGCCCTCTAGCCATGTTGGAATGTGAGTGACAAGGGAAGTACTCGTAGGCAATGATAAACAAATTGCCAACAGCCACGCAACGGAACAGCAACGGAAACAGCCAACAGTTCCTTAGTGAAAGTCGCAGCCACTGCATTAACAAAAAAGATCTTGCTAAACTTTTGTCCATAAAATATTAAGCTCGTAATAGTAGTAATATATTTCTATATATACTCGTACGTATGTACTTAAGCTAAGTCAACTCTGGATTTAGATTTAGCCCACCATATGCGCATATAAACGAACGCATCAGTGGGCTGATTCTGTGTGTATTGTTTCATTAATATTTGTGTATTCAGTAATTAGCGAATCGCGTAAGACGTAACGGGTTATTGGTTTAGGTCCCTTTATGTGGTCGTCAAAATCGACTCAGCCACTACTAAAGCTAGAACTGAGACTTGTCCATGTAAGTGCAGCGTACGCTGGACAAACGAATCGTGGCACGTGTATACGAAGTATCCAGTGCACGACCGTTCACTGCGTGGCGGTCTAAAACGAGAACTCTCGCCGGTCGCCGAACTTGTCGAATCTGTCGAACTGTCCGTATATACGCTGGCTGTGTAGACATGTGTCTCGTTGCGACGGACACTAGCGGCAAGAAGAAAGAGAGGCGAATTATACCATCGCCAAATCGATTGACATGGACGTCGTCGAACCTAATTATGGCACGACTGTCCTTCACCGTCCTTATCATCATACTCCCCGCTCCCCACATAGTGGTTGAGACATTGTATCACTACTTGCAAGCCTGAATTATTTCTATATACATATAAATATATATACACCCTACATTAGTTTTTACCCTATTTGACACCCTATATATATATATATATATATATATATATATATATATATATACTGTTTTGGCTGCATCAAAAAAGGAAATCTCAAATGCGTGTGCATTAAGTCATCGTTACGTGCGATTTTTGCTTTATATATATATATATATATATATAGTTGACCTCGTTCAAAAGTTCCCGCGCTCGGCACAGTTAAATGTTCCCATTTAGCTAATGGCTACCGCGGTTACAGCTGTTTACCAGCTTGCGAACCCGGCATACGCAATCACGTCGAACTGCCGCCTCTCCGTGATCTGCTCTCATAGGGTCGTAAATGAATAGGGTAGGGCTGCCAATTTTAAGATGGAACGCTACTTAACAGATGAGCGCGTACATGTTACGTGCAAATTGATTATGAAAACAGAAACTCTGTACGGGCATGCTGGCAAGCTCTTCATGCAATCTACGGTCGGCATAAGCGGCCATGTAAGAACACTGTTTGTGAAACTATGCAAGAGTTTATTTCAAATTTTAAGATTTCGTTTTATCATTTTATGAATCAAGATCTAATACGGAAACGATTCAGTCGGTGATGTGCCAAGCCGCAGCGGGCCACGGACCGCTCGGTCGGCGGCAAACGGCCCCGCTATGGCCGACTGTGTGAAACAAAGAGGTGTTTCGCTCACCTGGTGTCTTTTGAAATCAAATCTAGTGATGTATGCATATGTATATGATTTGATGATGCGACGCAGTAGCTCAAGCCATCAACAGCGGCTGAATTTTGCACATTGAGCGGTTCCGAGACGATGCTGCATAGTGCCGATTTTATGAAGAACTTGATCTTTTCCGGCAAAACCGTTCCATTTCTGAATCTAAATGAAAGTGTTTTAAATAAGCAAAACTATTGAGCCTGGACAACCAAGAATTCTCACATAATTTGCGAAGAGCCGATACGTGTGCCATTTGTCTGTCATTTGTTGTGTTTGACAGTCTGACGCGACTTCTGGTCCAAAGGAATCATTGGACCCTATTTCGCTCTACGGTGAATGGCAAGCGTCATCGCAGCATAGGCCTTTCTACTCCTTTAAATGATTTTTAACCAACTATCATCGAGCTTTCTTCAATATGTGTGCGTAAGCTCCCTGGATAACAACACCTTAGGTAACTGCTTCAGAGAGTCAGAGAGTACAGGAGTTTTCCGTACAATGTCTACATAGGAGTTTTCATGCTATTTGTTCCCGAGGACAGTGGGTTTCATTAAATTTCCTATTTCGAAATTCTATTATATTGCCTATTTCGAAACTTCTACGTTGACTCATGTTGCGTGATCCTCCTTTTGTGTGAGCCTCATCAACAAGTCATCGTAACCGTTGCACGGAACCCAAAAGGTCCACCAAAGTGTGTGTATTTTTCGTCTTTCTAATGCGTTACACGCACACCCTGATACGGCATGTTTGTCGTTCATCAGCGCTTCAATTGCGGTCAAGGCCTTGCCACATCTACACGAGTAATTTAATCTGTATTTTGGCGCTAAACTTGCAAATCTAGGAAAACAGAACTTTACAGAAGTCTCAATTTCACGTAGTTTTAGTAGGGCAAATACGATCGTAAATCGAAATCTAAACTGCCACGACAACGCTTCCGATGACGGCGACGACAACAACAGCAGCAGCAGCAGCTAGCACGACAGCCATCATAGGCCGCTTTCCTCATTAGATCAGATACAAATCTGCTCATTAGTCCTCGAGTTTGCTGGATCAAGCGACTTGTACTGGTATAACCCAATTATCGATACAGCGTAGACTTGGTAGGTAGTTCATACGATATAGCAAAGTAATAAGCGCCAAGGTGCCCCGGAGGCCAGACCGAACTATAAAAGTTTTGGTTTCTTTTTCTGAACCTACTGTCTAGTAGAACTTACCTCTTCTGAACGTCCTCCTGAACGTAGTTGAACTCACCTTCTCTGAGCGTACTTCCCGACGGCAGAATTGTCTATTGTACACATATGATAAAGATACGTAAGCCTAATCTCCGCTCGTTTTTATTCAGCGCGCACTGTTTTTCTGTCACATGCACCCCTCACTCGTTGCATTGCGATTACCTTGGAACAAACGTGCATGACGCTGCAGTGTTCATTAGCAAAGCAAAAGTGCTGAACTCGGTTTTTAGCGAGAAAATCTCTGCCCACTCTGATCTAACGAGTTACGGTTGTAGGTAGCTTCTTTCCTGATCTGGCAATCGATGTGCTCCAAGGCTGCACTTGCAGTAATATTACGGCACGTGTTGTTAAAACTGTTGATAAAATCTAAATCCATTTAAATAAATGTGTTAACTAAATGCCATTTTTTTTTTCGAAAACTTAAACATTTGTAAAGCAGTTTTGCACATAAACCACGTTCTGAATCTAAATCAATATCGCTCACTAGAGCGGGTTAGGACTTAATGTGAATATGCTAATGATTTTTGTACGTTGAGGTATCTAAGGTAATATTACAATTGCACTTTTATTGCTCGAATACGTTCTTTAAGGGCAGCTAAATATCTAATGCTTAGATGTTTTTATGCGAGCAAAGTTTGTGCAGTTTGCTGTCAAGGCCTGTTGGCAATCACAGCTTATGAGGCATGTCTGATATAGCAGAATAGCGGCGGCGGCGGCGGGTAGATCTATCTGTTCATGTAGTCCGTTCCAAACAGCGCGTTGTCCTCATAATCACGCATAGCAGACTAGCTTCGGCAAGTACAAACAGTAGATTTGTTCATGTTTGATCTGAGTGAACGCTAACCTGTTGCTAAATCTTCACTGACGTACGTGTGACCACCCGATATCGTCCGGCGCGCGCAACCCCCCATTTAATGAATGTAATAGTCACACAAAGCTACAGGTGGGAAGGCTTTAGTCGCAACAGACTAATTTTACATATTGTTTGTTTCAAATTAGGTTCGCATTTCAAGAGGGTACAAAATTACAATACAGTCAGCATTATATATAACTTGAACACTTCAGCGACCGTTTCACCGGGCAGACTAATTTTGATAAGCTGGAATTTCCCGCCGGCGTTAACCACGTATTACTTTTTTGTGGCCTATTGAACGTAAAGGTGGCTTCGACTAAACAGTACAATACGAGGTTATGGCCGTAAAAACTATATATATATATATATATATATATATGTATATATATATGTATATATATATATATATATATATATATATATATACATATATATTTCAATTTTTTTTCAATTTCAAACGTGGTTTATTTACGGAACTGCATTTCACAACGCTTAAGTTCTCGGCAAATAAAAATAATAAAAAATTAAAAAAAAAAACATGATTCAAACAACGAAGTAGAAAATCACTCTCGACAAAGTCCAAGGAGTGCTTTTTATAAGCACTTTACACAATCGCCGTGGTTATTGAGTATCACAAGAACACCAAAACAGCAGCTGGTATGTTTGATTGAACACGAACAACATGTAAGGCTACACACTTTTAAATATTCATAAATATTAAAATTATAAATCATTTTCATTCTACACAGCGCAGCTATTACTGCATAGCACTTAGGTGCAATATAATCCAGATGAGGATGCCACCTCATGTTTTCCTGGAGAACGAGCCCCAGGCACTTAGCGGTATGCGGTAGCTCAATGTTTCGTGTCTTAAGTATTAAGTTGTCAGGTAATGCCAGTTGCCTTGGCGATGAACGAAAAATTATGTTATTCGTTTTACTAGCATTGACAACTCGTCCAAAGCTGTTAAAAATGCGAATTATGTTATCAACCTTTAAAAGCGACTGGCGCAAGTCCGTATTAAAATTTCGATGATTCACTCCGAACAGTAGCGTAGTGTCATCAGCAAAAGCAATAGTTGAGCCAAGGTTTTGCCGCTGGATGCTTAATAGAATGAAGTTCAGAAGAATAAGAAACATAAAAGGTCCAAGAACCGAACCTTGAGGGGTGCCCATGTCAACCTGCTGCCAGGATGACTCTATTTGACCAGCTCGTACCACCTGTCTCCGTCCTGATAGATAGGATCTAACCCAGGCAACAGCCTGCGCGGAGCAACCCAGCTGAGCGAGCATTTGGAACAGAAGGGAATGATCAAGGCAGTTAAAAGCAGCCGACACGTCGAGAAAAACTGCGAGACAAAACTTATTTGCCTCAATCGAATTTGACACCCGCTGCCATAAGTGGGCCAGCGCGAGGTCAGTCGACCTACCCCTGCGAAAACCGAACTGGTTAGGCGAAAGGAATTTGATCGACTCTAAATATAAATCTAATCTAACCAACACCAGTTTCTCGATGACCTTTGAGATATAATCAACGACCGAGATCGGTCTATAATTGGCTGCGCGGTTTCGTTCACCCTTTTTTTTAAATAAAGGAAACACCGCCGTATCCTTCAACCGTGATGGGAAGCTCCCAGATTCAAATGAACGATTTATAATGGCAGCTAGAGGGCCTGCAATTGATGGAGCTGCCAACTTTAACAGTTTTGCAGGCACTCCCATGACGCCTCGACTCCAGCTTGCTTTAAGACTAAGAAGGACACCAAGGACCTCAGGAACAGAAACAGCAGAAAATGAAAACACTCTGCCATTTTTTTCCCATACCTCGTCTAGCAAAGTTTCTATATCTCTGCTCTTTTCGAGGTGAGCGACCGTAGTATTTCCTAACGTGGCAAAGTGACGGTTTAGCTCGTCTGCAATTTCAACTGGGTTTTCTAGTGTTTTATTCTCGCCAACTAATAACGTGGACGGTAAATCCACTGATTCATGTCGCCTATATATATATATATATATATATATATATATATACATATATATATATATATATATATATATATATATATATATATATATATATATATATATATATATATGTATAAATATATATATATATATATATATATATGCAGAGAGGTCATCAACGTGAATGCGGAGAGGAGTAGACTAAAGTTGTCTCGTTAACTAAAGCGTGTAGTTGCATCCTTCTCTTTTGTCGTCAGACAATATAGATGATGTTGACCCTAAATCGAAAACAGTTTAGGAGCAGGCAAATAATGCCTACGCAGACTTTTGTTTAAGGGCTAACGTGACAGCGCACGACGTAAGGTCACGGGTCTCCCGAGACAGTGTATGTCTATTCAACAAAGAAGCTTAATTTCCTCGAAGAGCTTGAATTCACATTTGCGCTGAAAGCCAGCTTTCGCTTTCCTATAAGAATAATTTATGTAGAACGCCACCACCCCTCACACACCCTTCCGATGGGCCAGCTCTAGACAGTGCATTTGATTCTCGACTAGCTACAAAATCTTCGATCGTGTGCGGTCGAGACTACTAGGCTATTACGCTAATAAGTTTGGCTTTCATGACGACTGAGCTGTCCTGCGTTACGATCCTGCCCTCATCTTGGCCACTGTATTGATTTAAAATAGTGCCACTTCTCCACTGGACCGACCCATCCATTTATTACAAACGGTAGGACAGCACAACACGTACCAGTTAGGAGTGTAAAATGGAGACAGTGCTCAGGTTTTAATAAGGAGTAAAATATCGCTATTCGTAAAAATGACAGCTGGCAGTAGACACACACAAAAAGAAAACGGACCCTTGCAGTTCCACCTTACTCAGTGTAGAACCTTCTGCTGCTTTGTCTACCTACATTAGCCAGACAGACTATGAACAATCAGATAACTTTTGCACAGCCGCTTTGTGGCTCTGGACCGAATTAGCTACAACTAGTCCGGCCACGAGCTCATCTTTAATAGAAACGTCGCTAACATGCTTACGTTTCCTATGCGCCGTTGTCTGGAATTGTCATAATAGATAGCAAGCATTCTAGGCGTTCTGCCTACATCAAAAAGCTAAAATAAAACGGATGCCCAGCTGTAGACTGCAAAGGACACGCTGACATCCTTTCGTTGGGTCCGTTGTGGGTTGACTACCACTCTTATTTCCACTCTCCATTGGCGCAGTACCGTTATAACATAATAGACTTTATTTGCTGTTAGTCTGGAACCGAGTCGGCAGGACCACCGACGAGTCATGACAGTGTAAATAGACGGATTCTTACGCGATAATGTACTGTGCCAGGCGCTGTAATTGTGGAGGCAATAAATCGAGTAGGTCTGCCGAAATGCCCACTTATTCGCTGCAGACGGTAATGGAATATCTTTGCGCAGTCTATCCATTTCATTGACTGTAAAAGTCTACGATTACAGTATTTTAAGTCATTCCTCTCTCCTGCCTGGCACAAGTCGCCCGCGCCACAAGAAGGTAACCCCAGGCGCTAATCAAGTCATCCCTGGCGTTTTCGGGCTGACCTTCAGCCAAGATTAAACGTCCACCGGACTGCTTTTCGCATTGCTTAATAGACGGACCCCCATAAATACAAATGTGCGACGTTGAGGCTCGAATCCGCGCACTTACGTGTCTATTTATATAACTTCGCTATGTTAGCACTTTGGAGTGGAAAATTGTCTCCGCGCGAACGTGTGATCATAATTAGTTCAACAATGTGTCCCAAAGTTCAACAATGTGTCAAAGAATGCCGAGCGACAGCCTCTGACGCAAAAATTCGGATGCTCTCGAGTCTCCCGTGGAAAGATTAAGGCTTCCACCTGCGCGGAGAATCAGCTTGAGCGTAAGGGGGCCTGCAGCTACCATAGTCTCTCGAGTGCCAACGGACACAGAAGCTATGTACTGGAAGTGATCGCGCTTAACCTTCGTTTCGCTGTCTGTCTCCAAACTCCTAAAAATTTGTCGGGATAATCAACGCTGGAGTATTTTCTGCATTTTTCAGCCTCAGCTAACCTGGAAACATGACCTGCTCGGTTTGCACCTGCACCGACCATCGAAGGGGTTTTATTTTTATAGGTTTATACATCACCAAAACTCTTAGCAAGAATATAACTCTGATACTTACAATTCTTCTAAGTAGAATAGTTAAAGCGTTAATACAATTACACGAAACACATAAATAATGTATAATGCTAAGCTAAATTACCAAGCTGCACGATGAAAACGGAGCCTACAGTTTACTTACTTTTATCTAAAAGATTAGGATGCGCTAAAATGTTGAAATTGTTAAGGTTTTGAGAAGATATTCGAAACTTAAGTTGTGACAATAAGAGCTGATAGCAAATATATTACGCAGATACGTGCAACATCTGAGAACTTCTGTAGTGAGTAATGAATGTAACCATTAATCTTTACAAATCACTTGTACGATCATGAGGCGGTTATCCAATGTTTTAATTGATGCTGCTACTGGAACTGGTAAGCGACGTTTGACCGGCGATGGCGGTGATAGGCGAAACCTGCCCTTTTTTCCTGCTTTTCCTCGGGCGGCACGCATTGAAGCAGCTCCCGATTGTCGATCGCTGCTTCCACCAGTTTGCCCGCAGAGGCAGTGGGGATTTGATTATAGCAGCAGTGATTTTACCAAGGTAACGGTGACGATGCATGATGACGCCGACGACGACGACCACGACGCCTCTGTCTTTGCCAGACGCAAACAGTACGGCATACCCCAACTGCAACTAAAAGTAAAGTTTTCGGGCTAACCCTCAGCCAAGATTTAACGTCCACGGAACTGTTTTTCGCATTGCTTCATAGACGGACGACCCCCGTAAATACAAATGTGGGGCAACGGAGGGGGGCTCGAACCCGCGCACCTATCTAGTTTCTCCTCCGGTTGCGAGGCGCAGACTTAAGCCACCACGCCACCGGGATCGACTCCCCAACTGCAACTGCGAGGAGAATGGGCGCTCCCGCGGGTTGATGTTTGGCCCTTGATGTGGTGGAACTTGATCCTGCTGCCTCAATGCGGTGGAGACAACCGGATGGGTGGCGGCCGTAACAGCAGACACGACATATGATACCATAGCGGTTCGTGTCAGATCGGTTCGTGGCTGGCATGTGAAACCCAACGGGCGTCTCGCATTTTTGCCCTGGCACCCGTAGCAGCCTCCAAGAGGGGGTGCGTGATGCCTCACGGGCTACGTGGCTACCGCAGATGACCACCCTGTTGTCTGAACAACAGATAATATTGTTTGCTGGTGGTGGTGGTGGTGCTGCTGGCGACGGTATCAGCATTAGCAGTGAGCCGGCCAGACCGTTGATGGCGCTGCGAAAACCTGGAACGTAAAAATGTCGCGCAGGCGGATGAGGAATAGGGCAAGATGACGACCATCTCACTACCGCGTAATGTCGTCGTCGTCGGACATGCGTTGTCATTATGAGGCAAGCGTTGTCATCGTAGTGGCAAACGCTAGATACCGTCATCACTTACAACGCAACAAGATAATCAACCTCTGTTTGTCTCTTGCTCACAGTATGTAACCTAAGTCGCACTGCGCTTTAGTGAGCTCTAGATTGATTTGAAAGTTAATTTCGGTGGCGTGATGCATTCGGTGGCGCCTTGCGACTGGAGGAGACTTATATATATATATATATACAACTGTCCATGGAAGATGGTGCCAAGCAACATAAGTCAATTGAAGATGGGGGGGGGGGGGGGGTTTGCGTATGTTTGGTACAAAAATAACTCATTTCAACAACTAAGCATATCGGCGCATTCTTCCTGATGTTTGCTTTCTTTGTTAATCAAGTCACTCGTCAAACCTGGAGAAGTTTACGAAGATATTTATTTTAGTCCAAATCTTGCTCGAACATATGTTAATCAGCCAGTGAGCGCATGCGGTAAAAATGGCAAAGCTCTCGTCAACGAAAAAATAAGCCTTAATAATAACCGTCGTCATAATATATCCGACAGCCATAATAATGGAATGAAGGATCTCAATCAGGCTATAAGCATACTATCAATGCCAACGAACTCTATCGGATTTGACCTGCCGCACTCATTCGATTGTGTTAAATATTTTGTATAATGGAAGTTCCTCATGTGACTGCCAGTGTTTCACCACGCGCTTGCCGCTGTCTATATGCCAAGCGTTAATTGAATAATACTAGCATTTTACTAATTGACAAGTATAGAGTAGTTCTCACTAAAAAAAGAAACGGTTGCTCTTACAGAATATAAAATAAATATTTTCCTGTGCTTCTGCGGGTTTGGCGGGTGCCTTGATTAAAAAGAAAGCGAACATGGTAGTTGCATGTATGCACTCACATATGATTCACTTATGATGTACATTCGTCTGCACGTATTGGTTGGAGACGCGTAATAGAAACAGTTCGAGAACGTAGGCGTGAACGTTCAAAAATGCAAAAGCAAAATCATATAATTGCGAACTTTTTTAATATCACAATAGTTCCTGCTCTAGCTAAGACTAAGACAGCCACCCTAAAATCACAGCTCGGAACAGGCTTCATCTCACTCCTATACGAAACATTACGCTCCTTCTTTCCTTGAGTAAGAATTATTTTCTCACCGAGGTTAACCACACTTCTGAGTTGTGGGCGAAATTTTACAGGCACCCTGTATATATATATATATATATATATATATATATATATATATATATATATATATATATATATATATATATATATATATATATATATATATAATGTTTTTAAAATATATTCTGATATTCTGACAAACTATCCGCCAAGAAGACAGATTCTCCACAACATTCGTTCATGGAATGCATTTTGATCGAACAGATGGTCCTGCTCTCAGGTAAATATTTATAATGGTGAAAATCGCTTTTGTTGGCCAGCTGCAGCAGTTCCTTTTACAGCACAATGGCCTCGATATTAACAACACTTGGTCAAACAACCGCATTTGGATATGTACTATAGCGCTCATGTTACGAGTCCTATGAATCGGCGGCAAACGTTCTCCAAAAATCAAAATCACATTATTTACTAGAAGCCTATACGGCAGAACAGTATAAGAGCCTTGGTCTATACATATATAAGTGCGGGCCAAGAAGTTAGAACACAAATATGTATAAAAATAATTTTTATTTTATGTTCCAAGACGTTTTGTTCCCTTTAAAGTAGCTCTCACCCGCTACGACCCTTTTGTGCTATCTTCTTTCCTATTCTTCGAAAATAATATTAAATGGGTTCTTTGGAATCGAATTGACCTGTGAGTTTTTCTTTATCTCCTCTATTGTCTCACAGTTGTCTCATATCTTTTTTCTAATTTGTAGGAAAAAGAGGTCGCACATAGCCAGGTCCAGCGAATAGGGAGGTTGGGGGAATATAGAAATTTATTTTTTTGTTGTATCATCCGAACTCAGTAACTATGCGTGCGCCGGTGCGTTATCGTGATAGAAGATCCAAGAGCCGTTTGCCCAGAGTTCAGGCATCTTGCGTCGGACATGCCCGCGCAATGTTTAAACAAATGATAATAGTAGTTTTTCTTATTGGCTATATATTAAGGTGGTAAAAATTCGTAGAAGACGATTATCTTGTAGTATTCTAGACTCAACAGTCGAAAGAACCTTAATGTGGGATCTGCTTTGTCTGAATTTCTTTGATTGACTCTCTTCTTGAAAATACTACTGGGAGGATCAGGCTTTAGTCTCGATGTCAGACCCATTTACCTATGACTCGTCTCCTGCAATCGCTCTCTCTCTCTGAAGCAGTCCAGGGTCTTCTGCTACCGCTTAAAGGTTCACTTTGGATATTTCACGGCGGGCGTTCATTTGCTGGATATTTAACGCTTGTGAACTGAACTTTGTTTTTTTAATTTCTCACCTTGATAGTAATTTGGCCCGTTTATTATTGACGTGGAAGGCTTTCCTGAATAGGGATCATCTTCCACCACAATCAGTTAATCACATTTCCGCTGCATTAAAACATATGGTTTGGTTTTTAACACAGAACTTGATGCAGAAGTATATAATCGTTCCTCGTCAATGCGTGGCTCACTAAAAATCGCCGCACCTAGCTTTCTTCACTTCTTTGAACCAAACTGAAGCAAAGCAGACCTTCTTAGAACCCGTCGGGCTTGACACAAAGAGGAGAAAGGAAACTAAAGGTCTGACCTTACCCCGTTCGAGAGCGGTTGCAGGCTGGTTTGGGTCATGAAACTTACAGACTAATTAGCTTCTTTAGTGGTCAGTGCTGGCGCGGCCCTGGCCGAGCGTGCTCCAGCTCTCGCCGAGGGCTTTAGGGATGGCTGGCCCTTACACTTATTCCCTCTGAATGGTGCGTACGTTGGCAGGAACCCAGATGTCATGTCTCACCTTTTAAGTTACTAAAAAAAACTATATATATATATATATATATATATATATATATATATATATATATATATATATATATATATATATATATATATATATATATATATATATATATATATATCTTATAAATTGCGTTCCAGAGCGATACAAACGTATAGGCATTGTGGCGCTTCTCCAGAACGTGTTCTTCGCAAGGTGGGCTTTGTTCAGCGGTTGGCTGTCTTTTCAATTCAGTGTCGCTGTTGACGAGAGAGGTGGAGGGTGAGGGGTGGCGAGAAAGCAAAAGAAGTCGAAGACGAAGAAGTAGAAAAAAAAGGAGAACCCAGGAGAAGCAGTGGAAGTAAATGCGGCGGCGGCGGCAGCGACAGCGAAGATCAGGCGCATCAGACGCGCACGCCCACATTGCAGACAACACCACCCGAAACTGGTCTGGAAACAGAGGAAACGGCTGGACGGGAAAAATGAGGAGCCGCGCAGGAGGCGCGAGAAGTCACAGATATATGTACATACGTACGTTCACATACAGACACTGATAAACACGCCCACTCCATCACATATCGCGTTTACGAGCCAATTCCCGGCGGCCTGGCCGTTGGCAGGGCCAGCTATTTCCCAAGTCGTACCGACATTCGTCTCTTTCTCTCGCTCTCTGGCAGTCTGTCTCTACGCCCGCTGGTTCGGTTCAGCCGCACCTGTGCAGATAAATCCACGCGCAGGCCCGCTTGTCCGAGCTCGACAGCCTCGATCAGACTTCGCCGTCATATTTCCAGGTCCAGCCGGCGCTCAGGCCGGGGAGCGTGCGGCTCCCGCTGTGCCGGTTGGCGCCGGTGGTAGCCAGCGGCTGCAGCGGAACACGCGCCACATGCCTACATCGATTGACGATGATGCCTATCCATCTGGCCATCAGCTATCAGCGGGTATCTATCTTCCTGTTGAATTGCTGCTGCGAATGGAATACCTGTCACAATATGTGTGATATATATATATATATATATATATATATATGTATATCACACATATATGCCTGCATTTGTGTGCTGCTTTAAATTTCAAACCATAATCTTTATAACTACGTGTTTAATCAGTATTGTTAGATACTGCCGAATGAATTGACGCGACTCTTAACCTTGTCGATAAAATGAAATTATTTAAAAAAATATTGAGTTGTATCGAGAGAGTCGAAAAACCAAATGGTCGAATGAAATCCTTCCAGCCAAGAATTGGACTGCGTGCATTGTAGAAACCATACTCATCCAATACAAATGCAGATATGTCAGACGGGCCGCAGTTGCAGTGGACCTACAGTGTCTAATTCCTGGAGTCTAGTCGTGTGGATCCGTTGCATCATTCCTTACCTCTTTAACTGATCGCAATAGGCTAATTGCGTTTTATTTATGCTGTTATATGGAACACAGATACCTAGTCAAGTGATAAATGCAAAACCCATGAAGACGATGGGTATACATCGTTTTCTGCGAGATAATAACACATAGACACACTTCTCAGATAAATGGCAAGCTTACGGCATGACAGCAAGAGCGGAAGAAAATTGATAAAGGATTTCTTTTAGTGGTATCCTGGCAGCAATCAACGAGATCAGAGCATAACTACTAATGCTGCTGCTGTTGTTGTTGTGGCAACGTGCATGTGCATACTGTGTGTATCGCGCTCACACGATCTCACATGGAATAAATGATATAATAGAGCTTGGTTGTACTACGACATTCACAACTACTACAACTACTAGGATTACTACATGCATGTTCACGTGTCCGAGCGGCTATATCAAGAGCCTGTGTTGTAGTGTGTTGAGCTACGTCTTTTTAACCATCACTCAGATTCGAAGTCCACGTACGCTAGGCTTAAGACCATTTCTCGGCGTCGAGGCCCCCAATCAATCGCCGACCATCAAAGCAGTGGATACGCCAGGCGACAAGACAATCGATTGTTTGTCTCTGCAGCCACAGTCGCTTATCGTTGTCAATCATCGTTCTTTTGAGACATGCGAATAGCGTGTTGGCTTCATGTGTGGCCCCCGAAAAAGGCCGTAAACCCCTTTCGTAGCTCAGACGGCTCCCACCAGTGGTCCGCCCCCAATCGCTTACGATCAAACTTATGTTGACCTCTGTGTGACGATCAGAACACCCCGTACGCAGCGGTATCAAGTGTCTGTCTCTCTGTCTTTGATTGTGGGCGGATTATGAAACATGATAAAGGATTCGAGCTGAGATGATAAATAATATATAGGACCTGCCCGACCATAAGCATAGTCCTTACATCTTCACTATAAGCTGACGCGCTTATTTTGTATCACGTTGTTGCCGTTAGAACCTCGGGCGTGAAGCGTAGCGTGAGATTATAATATATCTATATATATATATATATATATATATATATATATATATATATATATATATATATATATATATATATATATATATATATATATATATATATATATATATAGTTTATTTAATTGTGTCTTTAAAAATATGAACGTTTCAAATAATTATACAAATATTAAAAGTGGTTAAAGCTAACCTCCTTTGCGTCCGCACCTTGTCTGCGCCGAGTCGCATCTGATAGGCCATTCAACGACGGTACCGCAGCACACGATGCCGCGTGTGCTGCGGTATCGTCGTTGAATATATATATATATATATATATATATATATATATATATTGTTTTTTTGTTAGATATTCGTAAGTTTATTATTGTGTTCCTGATCATCAGCCATAAGGTTGCTGTCGCCGCTCTCCATTGATATCCTTTCTCGCCATCCCCAATAAAAATGCATCGATTGACTTGCCTAAGCCCCGTGCATTTCGAATGTTAAAGGTACCACCTTGAGCCTGGAACGAAAGACGACATACATAAACTTTTTTCTGGCTTTAGCTTTATTTGCAGCCACACCAGACCTACGAGCCGCGAAAACCGCCTCAGAGACACACACCGTACAAGATGAAGTAGCATCTTAACGACCACTTTGACCTTCTCTATAAGGCAGGAATTGTACTCCGTCTGGCCGCTTTCGAGTTATCATTTAGTGGGCAAACCGGTCGGTCGTAAGCCGCTTGTGGGCAAGTTGGCCGTTTGGGTAGCACGCTTGTGTCGAAGAGAGTGGGACTCTACCGGAAGTACCGGGATCCACACAGATTACATTCATGCGTTCCTGACCGAGCTTTCCCTTTATACTAAGAAGACTAAGAATTCTCTAAGAAATTTCATTGAAAAATCATTCATAGAAAAATCATTGAAAATCACTTGAGGGCACACATGATCGGGCGTCTCTACCACTGAAGCCGTAGATTAAATTTAAATGATCATTGGCGCTAAAATTGCATGTTCCGAACCTACCTCAAGACCTTTCTCGAAAGTAGGCATTCCGAGTAACATCATCTGGTGATTGCTGCGAAGTTTTAAACCTGGTAGACTCGTCTTTATATTATTTAGGATAGATAACTCGTCTTCTGCGCAAATAAATACCACATTTTTGAGGTAATTATCTGTAAATGCACATTTGTGAGGTATGCACATCTGCGAGTACTTCCAGCGTTTGTCTTCCGCGGATCTTTCATCTTCTTATCTCGCCAGCTAACTATGATGATAAGCCCCGCATCGTCTCGCGTGTACATCTCTACCATCTACTCTATAAAAGGCGGTAAAATCTTTCCGTCGCTTTGCGCCTCTTTTTGTCGAGTTAATATGATACACCGTTACTAAATAAAACAAATTGCATAAAGTTACCATGAACATCACACTGTCGGCGGCGCGTAGTCCTTCAAGCAAAGACTGGATTTCTAATATCTTGTATCGGTAGGGAGAACACAACATTTGAACACCGAACAGTTTTACGCGTGACATTGAGCTATTCAGATAAATTGTTATGCCGTGTACGATTTAAATCATTTTCATTTTTTTTTCTAAAACATGAAGAAGGTTGAAGAACTTTTTGGAAATTTTAGATACAAAGTGGCGTCTGGATGTACTCCAGCGACTAGCAAACCGCTTTCCAAAACGGTCCCGCACTCGCTAACGTAGTGAAACATCCTTCTGCATGTGCTTATGATAGGCGACCTCGGAAATTACTTGATTGTTGATGAAGTGTTTTAAGTTGTTATATTTCAATTTTCATATATATACGAGGTGTGTTCAAAAAGTTGCTTTGCTTGCACGTGTTTTGGATCGTTTTCGATTTTTACCTATTCAAAAAAATGGATCAAAGAACCTGTATCAAATTTTGTGTGAAAAACGAAATTAAGTGCGCGGATGCATTCCGAATGTTGACTGTGGCATACGGAGAAGCTACCTTGGACCGAAGCAACGTTTATCAGTGGTACAAAATGTTCTCAGAAGGCCGAGAAGATGTGAACGACGAAGAGCGTGCCGGACGCCCGAGCACTTCAACAACAGACGAAAAAATTAATGAAGTGGAGAAAATGGTATTGGCCAATCGTCGAATCGCCGTTAGAGAAGTTGCTGAGGACCTAAACATATCGATTGGCTCGTGCCATTCGATTTTTATCAATGATTTGGGCATGAGACGGGTCGCCGCGAAATTCGTACCAAAATTGCTCAATTGCGACCAAAAACAGCATCGCATGAACATTGCTAATGAGATGTTGGACTCTGTCCGCGACGACCCAAATTTGCTCCAGAGGGTCATAACTGGTGACGAATCGTGGGTTTATGGTTATGACGTGGAAACCAAAGCTCAATCATCTCAATGGAAGCTGCCGAACGAACCAAGACCGAAAAAAGCGCGCCAAGTTCGGTCGAATGTGAAAGTTTTGCTGACAGTTTTCTTCGATTGCAGGGGCGTGGTGCATCATGAGTTCTTGCCACAGGGTAGAACGGTCAATAAGGAATATTACCTGCAAGTTATGCGCAATTTGCGCGAAGCAATCCGCCAGAAACGCCCGGATTTGTGGAAGAACAAAAATTGGCTTTTGCACCACGATAACGCCCCTGCTCACACATCGTTGCTTGTGCGCAAGTTTTTGGCCAAAAGCAACACACTAATGATGCCGCAGCCACCGTATTCCCCAGATCTGGCCCCCTGTGACTTTTTCTTGTTCCCTAAACTGAAGAGGCCCATGAAAGGACGACGTTACGCTACGCTTGACGAGATAAAGACGGCATCGAAGGAGGAGCTGAACAAGATAAAAAAAAATGTTTGTTTGAAGTGCTTCGAAGATTGGAAAAACCGTTGGCACAAGTGTATATTATCTCATGGGGATTACTTTGAAGGGGACAAAATAGATATTCATGAATAAATGAATAATTTTTGAAAAAAACACAAAAGTCGCGATACTTTTTTAACACACCTCGTATATCTCGGGATCGCCACTTTGCATTTTTTATGAAAAGGCAGCGAATATCCGTCCCGACAGTAATACCACACATCTGTTTCAAGATTGTTTAAAAACTAGTACATGGACTTGACAGAATATGAGGACACGCTCCTCGGACACATTTCGGTTTGTTTGAGAGGTGTGTTACATTGCACATGACGCGAGTACTTTGCTTGTCAATGCCGGGTAAAAAGCTGCTCTGTGTACCTCATATCAGGCTGTGCACCGGTCCTGATTAAGATTGAAAATGCCGCGAATAGTAGTGCCATTTTGAAACTCTATCTGGGAATGGGAAAATGAAGTTGAACAAGTACAACGGGAGATATAAGCCTATATTTGTGGCGGATTTCTCAGTGCCTCTTATATCCCTAGTCTCATGTGACTATCGCCACGTTCATAATACAAAGTTTATGACAAACACGAGAAGGGCACAAAGTGCATCTGTAAACTGTTCTCGCAAACGTGTAAAAGTATCATGCGTCTGCCTGTTTGACCTTTACGAAGAGAAATCTGCGCTGCCTCTCTCGAATAACATATCGAAAGCCGCTGACAAAAGTATAAGTAGCGATGCTATATGCGTACTCAATATGAGCAAAATAAATGTGATGCTGAGTATGCATTTTACACAGTACGATTCTAGTTAAGGACAGCTGATATCAACCTTTACAGCAAATGTTTGGTCAGCTATGGCCGGTACACATTTAAAACGTGAAAGCCAATCTTAGATCCTCCCATTAAAATTCATAAATATATCGTTTAATTGGTCCCGATTCTGCCCGATGAGGGTGTGTTGAAGCTTGGGCTACTAAAAACGTTTATTGTAGAAATACTGTCATAGCGGAAGAACTGCGATGCATTGCAGTTGTTCAAACGAGATTCTGTTCCAACCGTCTTATTTTTCTGAGGGATGCACGAACAAGTTTGTGCTAGAGTCAGCTGTGTGTCTATAAAGATGTCATTTGGCCGAGCACGAGACATAAAATCATGATCTATGTCTTTTTAAGCGCGAACTTCGCTACCAAATCAATCTCAGTACCAAAAAATGAACCATGCTGTTCTTAAGCACAGTTACATGCGGTAAACAAGCACTACCAGTTGAACTGTTCACTTCTCAACATACATAGAGCTTCGAATCATCTCTGGATAGCTGATATACGCCTAGTTTTGGAATCGTTTTAGCACGCGCATTACGCCTTATTGAATGTCCGGGGACCAAGTTGAAAACATAAGCTTCCAATTTAAATTTGAATACTAGAAACAATAGGTAGCCTAATAGTTGTTAACAGTATTCACGTTGTGAGCGGGGGCCTTGTTGCTCGTAAGACGTTTGATACCACTTTGTCTAACCCGGCATGCACAGCGCAAACATGACGACTCTTATGAAAGCAGATCACCGCCAGCCTCGGTGCCTCGAGGCCTATTGTTAACCGCTGCTTTTGCTGTTGCTAAGCGGCAAATAGCGGGCTCTACAGTTGCACAGGACGTCAGCCCTAAACGTAAGTAGGTGCAATCTGTGTATGCACATACGTAGTGATGTTATCTAGGAAGCTAGTGAGTCGATTATTTTAAGCGATACTCATTGAAAATAGATGAGAAACCATACCGCTGAGAGTTAGTAGCCATGATGCAGCGCTAAGCGCCCCTGATGTAAAAAGGTGACCCAACAGACAACTGGCGGGGGGACGGAGCAGGACGGGGCAACACAGCCTGCTTGCACTGTAGATAGCACATTCCTTGTATATTTCTGCATACGTTTCATGCAGACGACCTCAGTATCGACCTCAATGAAAAGACGACCTATTAGAGTAATCATGTATTGACATTGGCCAACAAACGTTGGCCGACCATAAAAACTAAAGGGAACTGGTTCACCGTTCTAGTGGGGTAACCGCCTTGACACCTCAGCTATTGTACAACCGGCGCTGAAGCTGCGGCGGTCAAAACCTTCATCTGACACTTGAGATCTAAGAGGATGGCCAGACGAGTCGATTGATGTGTTGCCCGTTGATAATGTACTCCACTACCTTGGATAGACCGAAAAGCATACTTATAGGGCGAATGCCGAGGGGTCTCCTAGCAGGACCAGCAGCTTGCACCCGGTCGACACGAACGTTTAGCAGGTATCTATCATGTAATTGAATACTTTTAAGTTGTACTGTAAAATTATGCTTCGATGCTGCTTGTAGTTGCTTTTCTTGGAAGTATGCTTTCGGATACGATTGTGATCACTTAGATTGAGATTGGCTCGAGGCTAGGGTCTAAAACATGTTCAAAATGCACCGCGTGCGGCCAGAGTCTTGGCAGGAAGAGCGTAGCAATCGTCGGAGTCGAGCTACTGATACTGGTAAAGACGGTTGTCCGTGCCGAATCTTGCCATACAGGATCTGGTATCCTTAGCCCCAATGATTTTCGCCAATTTCGTCGACCTCCTCGCACAATATATTTCAGTGGTCTACATTGCTATTCTCAATTGCCCTATGTGGGGTTCTTCATGCCTCTCTGTACTTCGCGTCCATACAAAGGAAAGTTGCTGACCGGCGCCTAAAACTCTGCGGGGCGTGCCCCGCTCGTTGCAAGCAGTATTAGGCCTTTCACTGTTCGGTGGTCTGGCCGCTCCTCAGTAACACGGGGAGGGCAATTTGTCATTGTGGAATGTAGACAAGAGTTGTTTTTTTAGCAGGCTTTCTCTAGTGCTGAGATATATCTACTAGCGAGCATTCAATGAGATGAGATACTTTTCTTTCAAACGCTTTTGATGCTTGAGTTTCAATGCAGATTAGAAAAGCTTTGCCGTTGTGTGGAGAGAAACGGCTGGGAGGAAGGTGAAGTAACGAGTAAGCCTACGTGGAGATGATCGAGTAGGGTCTTTGGTCCTTGTGGATCCTCTAGTCGTTATTTGATGAGCGATTCTTTTGGTTGCAGACGTCAAATCTAACGTTGATGTGTGGAGTGTTCATAAGCCATAGAACTGCTCTGTTCGCTCATTCTAGAAGAATGTGTCCAGGTTTCTGCTAGTTATATTATTATTATTATTATTATTATTATTATTATTATTATTATTATTATTATTATTATTATTATTCAGCATCCACCCAGAGATCGACCGGAACGCGTCGGCACCCGCCGCCTAAATACTGGTGGACAGCAGAAATTGCTAACCTCAGAAAGGCGAGCAACACGGCCCGGAGAAAATACACGCGGGCCAGAAGGAAGAGGATCGGCATAGAAGTAATCTGGCAGATTCTACAAGCTGCAAGAAAGGCTCTTAAAAAAGCCATCAGGAGCAGCATAGAGAGAAAATGGAAAGAACTGTGCGAAGAGGTGAATGACAATATATGGGGGAAACCCTATAAAATTGTCATGGATAAATTAAGAAGATCTCGCCCGGCACTCCCGAACGGGCTTGTGAAGTGCGCGGTAGAACGACTTTTTCCGAGTCGCGCTGACCCCGCTCGGCCAGAGATTGAGGTTCCAGAGGCGGGCGTGCCACCCATTGAGGATTGCGAGATAATGGCCGCCGCGGATCGCTCGCCGAAAGGCAAGGCCCCCGGCCCCGATGGAGTACCAGCAGAGGCGGTGAAGATCCTCCTACAGGAGCAGCCAGAAGTGTTCAGGCGGATGGCAGACAAGATCCTCGAGGAGGGGGTCTATCCAACAGAGTGGAAGACAGCAGACCTGGTCCTGATAAGGAAACCAGGAAAGCTACCGACAGACCCAGGTGGGTATCGCCCGATATGTCTCCTAGATACCATCGGGAAGACATTTGAGACGATACTCAACTACAGACTGATTGCTGAACTGGAGGAAAAAGGAGCGCTGTCCGACAGCCAGTTTGGCTTCCGACGTAGGCGCTCGACAGAAATGGCCATCAATCTGGTTCTAGAGGAAGCCGAAAGGCAGCGACAGAGAAACCAGTGGTCAAGGGAGCTTTGCATGGTCGTCCTTCTAGACGTCCGCAACGCCTTCAACTCACTGAGCTGGAAAGTAATCCTAGAGGTTATGGCTGAGAAGGGTGTCTCTCCGTATCTGCAGAGGGTAATATCCTCCTATCTCAGCAACCGAAAAGTCGTGCATACAGACAGGGAGTTTGCCATGACAGCAGGAGTCCCACAAGGCTCTGTCCTAGGGCCCACGCTGTGGAATATGGCGTACGATGATGTGCTGCGGCTCTGCGACATGGAGGGCGTCCAGACCATTGCGTATGCCGATGACTTGGCTGTCCTTGTCACGGCGCGCAATGCGGACGCACTTCAGGGGCGGGCCCAGCGTGCCATCGAAGCAATAAACGACTGGATGGTGGGGCACGAGCTCCGACTGGCCCCTGAGAAGAGCGAGGCTGTGCTTCTTACAGGACGGAAGAGGCACGGAGACGTCCGGCTGGCACTGGATGGAGTGGCCATTGAAGTCAAGCAATCAGCCCGATACCTGGGAGTGACCATTGACAAAGCCCTCAATGGCAACATACATATAGATAAGGTAAC
>QVRM01003331.1:52500-64130 GCA_003439945.1 Dermanyssus gallinae
ATTTGGATGTGATATTTTACCTTCTGAAGGAATGAAATCATGAGCTTGCCTGAACGTTGGGCTAAGGTAGTTGAACACAATGAGCAACACAGCCTTCAATAAAAGCTTTCCTTTGACTTGTTACGTCAAAAATAAGTGAAAAATCCGAGCGGACTTAAGGACCAATATATAATATATATATATATATATAAGGGCAGATTCAAAGGTTCTGATAATATTCACCATATTTGAAATGTTTTGTTTCCTTCAAAACAAAGGAAAAGTCACACGACGCCAGATCTAGCAAAGAGGGAGGTTGCAGAAATAAATAAATCGAATTTTCAAAATTCTGCCTAATTTTCTTTGATTGACTCTCTCATTGGAAGCACCGCTGGGAGAATTATTTGCCAGGAGGAGGCTTTGATTTTGATTGTTGTTACCATATACATCGCTTAACTCCTGTAATTACCCTAAAGCAATGCAGTCTTCTGCTACTGCCTGAAGTTTTCATTCAGATATCTACTTGATGGTCATATGTTAATCGTTGAGTACGAAACCACGATTCGTGTTTAACGTTTTTATCTGTTATTGATGTTGAAGACCTTTCCGAACGAGGGCATCTCCGGTATCTCTCGCCCGCCGCAAAATCGACGGTACCACGTACATATATGCACAGTAATTCGAAACACAGTGCTTGATCAAAATAGGCAGTTCGTAATATCTTCACTACTTGAGAACATATGATTTGGTTTTTAATACAGACCTTGATGTAGATTCGTTGCTACTCCATTTGACTCGTTAATTCATCTATAATTTAAAATCTCTGAGTCTTTCTTTTCTGAACAAAAGTCAATCAATGAACGCTGCCACTGATTGGCGCTTCTATGCAAATTAAACTTACATGAAAATTAAGACTTTGGCGGCTAAACTCAAAGTACTAGAACCTGCCGATCCACCCTCGTGTATACATATATTTTTCAAATTTAAGGTTTATTCACGAAACCGCGATTTCAAAATGTTTAAGTTTTTGTATACAAACATATTTAAAATGTGTAAACGCGCCAACATTATCTATTTTATACTTCACCATGTCTCACTTCATGCGAAACTAACAATTGAAGTCGCGAAAACTTCTCCCGTTCACACACATGGCCCGCCTTCTTCAACATATTGACTCAAAACTAGTTTTGACTAGATTTTTTACTCGTTACCCACTTTTTCGTTATGATCGCTACCTTTTTGGTTTTTGCAGGCACATGCCTTAATTTTCAGCACGTTTTTACATGAATCAAGCTTCATTTCATTAATTTGAAAACGTGTTCTTCGGAATCGAGCTGAATTGCCTCTGCGAATTTGTTGATTAGAGCACAGGGTCAATGTTGGTCTTTAGTGCTGATAGTCGTGGGGTAATTAGAGTACAATTTAATCTTTAGACACACAGGAAAAGTGTCACTTCATCCTTTAAATCCTATCTTTTCGGCTGTGTCGCTTGTAGTTCCATCTTGTTAGAATCAGAGTTCACTCGCATTAATTCCGTCTAAATTCTCCCAGAGACAACTGAGTATCATGCTGCGATAACGCTCGCCCTTCACCGTGGAACAAAACAAATTGATTAAAGTCCGATAATTCCTTTAATCCAGAGGCTGCACTAGACCTTTACATATAGCACATGTAACGGCTTTTCGTAAATTATGTGAGGATTCCCAATTACCCCGATGCGATAGTTTTGTTTATTTTCATTTCCATTGAGAAAGAAATGGGTTTCGTCGGAGGAGATCCGTTTCTTTATAGGAGCCCAATTTGCGACGTCGGGCACTTTCTGATGGTATGTTTTCTTGGGATCTTGTGTCAACTATGTCTTATATGGATGCATCGTTAGATCCGGCCTCAAAAAAAGAAATTAAATAAGTATATATATATATATATATATATATATATATATATGTATCGTCGTAGGTCGTCGTTTAATTATATATATATATATATCTAATTAAACGACGACCTCCTCCGTTGCGCCACACAGTTGACTAAGTAGGACTTAGTTCATTGAGCGCAATTTTACGAACAGCCGACATGTGCGCTCAAAGTACAAGGGTGAATAGTTACCATGAACAATGTACCTGTTATGTATGTAGCAATCGTCGCAGGCCATAATCGATGTGACGTCCAGACTCTCGATCTACGCGCGGTCTGTGTTACTTTTCTCCCTCACTTTACTAATAATTGTTAGAGGGGTGGAGTTGTAAGCATGCGCAATCTCAGAGGTAGACTCAACCTTGAGAACGATTTGAGCATAAAGAGACGCACAGGTGCGTCAACGGAAAGTCGTTTGACATTACCTAAACCCTCGTGAATATTCATTGATTAAATCATCTTTTAATTCTAGCAGGTTGCAGATAAACACCCGGAAAACTAAGGTCCTCAATTTGCGCCAAAAAAGCGACCAGCGAGGAGTGATACTACGCTAATGTCATAAGTTTAACCTAGGTTGATATATATATATATATATATATATACTTGAAGTTGTTGTTGATATTGCCTGTTAATATTATTATGGTTTATTAACACCCATGTAGGGTAAAATTTTAAACATATACATCAGACAGAACTAGTGCTTCCTTCACGTCATTGGGTCTTCTCTCATCTTGCTAGTTCAGCTATTGACTGAACTGCTGGACATGCTGCGGCGTATATGTATATACAAAGTATCGATCTGAGCGCCGTAGCGTATAGGTGTGTTTTGTAAGTGCTATGTTATAAATTATTATTGTCAAAGCCTGCTGTTTTTGCGGCAAACGCAACCACAACTCCTTGACACCTCTGGTCAATACCAAAATCCAGACTATCGATCCGCGGCAGCAACAATACCTGAGAGACGAGAAATGTCCACTTGCGCACTTTTGAATACAATGTAGCGGGTAACAATTCGAACGTCCACGTGCAAAAATCCGAACATTGCTACATGCAACACCGAACGTTACCGACATTTTGAAAGCAGACACGCGCAAAAACTTAAAGTTGCAAAACGGCTTCTAAGCGGCAGAAGCTAAAGAACGATATTATTCGAGCTCGGCCTCATATCAAGTCTTGCGCCCCATTGGTAACAGCAGAGCACCTCTACGCCTGCTAGTCTTACGCGAAAAGAGTCTTCCCCGCTTAACTGTAACGTAGAAGAAAGGGGCCCACAGCTCTTGGTTGTTGGCGGCAGTGCTTGACGTAGAAAAACTAGTCAGCAAAGATCACAAACTCACTAATCACACACTAACTAGAACAATGGTCGAGACAAAAACATACCAACCCACTCCCAGTGCTCCCTCCTCTCCCACTACCAGAAGAATTACAATTACAATTATGTTTATTTCACTCAAATTGAGTATAATATACATTTCAAAAATGTTTCTTCATGCAGCTCTATCTTCTTCACGCTTCCGACGAGAGAAGTAGTGCAGCGATTTTCGGTCCAGCGCTGTGCATTCCACTGCATGGTACTTTATCACTACCAGAAGAATTCATAGTCGCAAAGGTGCAAGGCCTCTTTCACAAAGTGAATGGCCTTTGCGCATCTATACTGCTACAGGCATCATCAGGCAACATTAGAGACAAATCCAACAAGAGCTTTATTGCTATCATAAAGGTCCGACAAATCGCCTCATAGTGACTCGCGCCCAGTTCCCCGTACTGCAAGATGTATTGCGACATCTTGAGGAAGAAACGGCTATCATGCTACGGAATCACGACATCCTAACAGTTGAGGGGGTTAAAACACCCCAGCTCCAATACGGGCACTCTGTGCGAGTTCTCCGCCCAAGTCCAAAGAGAGACAGCAACCAGTCTCTGTAGCTCCCCAGCGGCAGTGGCCATTCCGGCAACAGCTGAGATTACTCCTATAAATAAAGCCTTAAAACAAGCCCTCGTGCAATACCCAAACATGACCCTGGAAATCCGATTCAAAGGTCGGAAAATAGAAGAAATTCACAATAAAACGAAGATGAAGAAACTCTGCCTTTGCAATCGGACAATTGGTAAACCGGGAAACCCTATACCGATGCTCTACGGGAGCTAAGGAAGAACATGTCCTACCGATGGCTCGAGTACACGTCTAAAGAGCGTTAAAACAGCTACAGAATAAATGCGCCATTGTGCGAGCGACTACTGCCGATAAAATTAACAAATTATTGAAAAATAAAAAAGACGAAAGAAGGACTTTCTTTTTGCGAGAAGTAATTACTTCAAGAAAAAATCTTTAGACGCGACAGCTTAAGCGATCTAATAGATTAATCATGTCATAACCAATTGCCCAAATAAGTCAGCTAAGTCCAAAATCATCTTCAACGGACTTACTAAGAACAGAGCGCCAGAAATGACGTTCATGCTTGGTCCCTTAAAGAAAACCCAAATAGGCGGCCACTGATGCACTATTAAAATGCCCCCCCGAGCAAGCTCAATGGCTTGTACGACAAAGACAACGTACGTTAGTTAGACCCAATGTCCAACAGACGAAACTTGGTACCACAGTGTGTCCTATGATTAGGCCGGAGACGGTACCGCAGCGCGACCAACCCAACCTCTGTGCTTTACGGGCGAAGGGCAAGGGCAAGTCACAAAGCGCCGTACACCCTACATGAGATGCTACGTATGTAACATTGAGGGACACTACGCCACTACGCGACGCAGTACCCAAATATTGATTACGAATCACAAACCTCCGCGGTGACCGCAACAAAATGACTAGTAACATTACACTACTGGAAATAAATCTCTACAGGGACACTAGGGCATATGCCACCACGGCTGGACATAATATAAAATCACTGCTACTCCACAAGACTTTTATGGCACAGCTTCATCAACCTGGACCCACACTAGCAATAATTTCTCTTCGATCAAAATATACTCCCACAAAATTGTCCCCACCTCCGTCGGACAAAACATATAGGTATGCATCCGCATATGTGTGTTTGCATGTTTGCCGATCAAACGGTGTGGATGAGATGGCCGTCGACTCTGACACTAGAAACGTGGGCTAGAGCCCAGCAACCTCGACGCATACCCTTTCGAAGGAATTGTTTCTAAGATTTGCGTATTACGACATACGGCATACACATAAGGTGTTTTTCACCTAAAGCACTGAATCAAAGATTTGTACCACATTGTTTTGGGGTAGTGTGCCTATTTCGCACAGAGCCTATAGTGCGGTGATGGCATTCTGTCGACAAATGTGACTAGATGTGCAGATGTACGTGCTTGACCTAATCTAAATATGGCGAATAATGCTAGATCGCCTCCGGGTGAAAGGGCGGAAACGACGCCCAACCTAATGGAGTCAGAAATGAATCTTTCAGGCTCTACGCGCAGTGGTGGCTTAATATATATGCCGGCCAGTTTACTATCGGTATGTAATTGTGGAAAAGTATTAGAGAAGGGGACGATGACTGAACGCAGCCCTTCATACATATGTTGCGCCGCCTCTGAGATGAAACCGCGGCTGACAACGGAGATTGACCTGGCAAAGATGAGAGCTATGGCATGGTGCGATATGGCTTAGGCCATGCAGGATTACTGGCAAAACATTATTACTCATGTCCAGCAGAGGTTGAAAAAAATCGAGGAGACAGAGAGAGAGAGAGGCCTAAGCTGAGGAGAAGAAGAAACGCGCAGTAGTGATACAACAAGAGCCCGTCGCAATACTCGACGAAAACAATCAGCAAAAAGTAAGCGACAACAGGGAACAGTGGCACAGTGACTGTGACAGCAGTAGAAAAAGTTAATGAACTGCGAGAAACTGGCCACTGTTGAGGATACAACGCCAACGGTAGCGGCTAGTGTCGAAGTAACGAAAAATGTATCTGGGGAAAAGAGGATGCGAAGGAGAGGCGCTGTTAAAAAGGGGGAGTAGTGGTGTTAGACTTAAGCCGTAGTGGGGAAGATAAAAAAGAATGCCGAGACGAAGAGGTCGGTGCGGGGAAGTGGCAGTAAGATCTACAGCGACAGAGGAATAATAACAAGTTCGCAAGAGAGGTTGCACGGCGATAGCCACAAGACAAGAAGGGATAGAGGGAGGGAGAAAAATCAGTTACATAACGAAACAGAAGTGCTAGCGGTGCAACAGCAAGACGAGCAGATATCTCGATCGACCAGGTAATGGTTATTAAACTAGAGGGAAAGCGGGTTGTATTTGCTGAAGATAAAACGAAGGCACAAGAAAAATGTTTAATTTTTAAATATTTTATTTTGATTAGGGAGGCGAGGAGCGAGACTTATTTTAGCAGCAACCAAGCAGGATGTTGACAAGTTCGATAATCTGAAACACAAATTTGCGTTCCATGGGAAATTAGTATATATATTTCGAACCAGGGATATGGATGTTGCTGTGAATGGGGTCGGCACACAGGTACAAGACTTGATCAAATTTTGCACACAGAAAAACATATCGTTGATAGTGGTTTGCTTCTAATGGTGGTAAATGTTAAAGAAGAACGGGTCGACTAGGGTACGTGCAGGGCAGTGAATAGGAAGATGCAGCAAATTTCAAATGCAATCCAGGAGCCATGGTATCCGATGCGGTGCACTCTTGGGAGGTAGGAACCGTACTAGCGGCACGCCCAATTGGCAAGAGGGCGTGTGATTGGCACAATGTTAACCGCTTGTAATTAAAGTAAACGATACGCAAGTGGCCATACGGAGCACTAGAGAATAACACCGACATTGACTCTACGACGTCGGGCCAGCGCACTTGAAATGTGAGCCCGAATAGAAATAATTCTGGCAAGGGTGGCATTTAAATGAGGGGGATCATTAGATAGCAGATACAGACAAACAGGATGGGACAACGGAAACGACAGATACCGGGGCAGGAGACATAGGAGGAAGGAATACGAATACAGGGAAGGATGGGCCAACAAGAGGAACTACATGTTCAGGGACCATCGAGACAATGGGAAATATTTCCCGATAAAGAGGGAGCACATAGGAGCAGCGGAGCTCGAGGATGCATTGAAGGTCAGCAGGCGGCTGGCAGTCAGCGGTATCTAAGGCCGGAGGTGCAAAAAGAAAACAGGACAACAGAAAAGCATAAGAATATTGTGCAATTCGAAATGGTTGCCTTGTCAAATATGAGAGGGAGCAAAAGGTTAAGTGGGTTGAACTATATACATTGCTAAATTTAAGATTAATCCATACAAGGATAGTAATTGCGTTTGTGTAGGGCGGAAGTGCTACCGGGTTTAAAAGGACACAATTGGTATGATACAAATCGGAATACGGAAAATGGGGAAAACATGTCAAAACAAAGGATCGGGTGGTTTTTTTTCTAGAGATACACCGGGCGGACAAAAGTGGCACAAGGTAATTAGGAACTATCCGGATAACGAAGGGTTAATATATTTGGCTGATTGCACATATCAAACAGTTTTATGGAAGAAAAGACATACCGGGAAGAGGTGATTTTTATGTGATGTGTTTAATGGGGTTAGGTAGAAAGGAAGCTAGTATTGTAGGGGAGAGAGTTGGACTTTGTAGTTCAGTACAAGTGTCTTGGGGTGACAATGACAACACGGGATGATTATTAAGAGGAAGAAAATATATCAAAGAAGAAGAAAGCTGAAAGAGGCAGAAATGCAGTAAGGTGTAAGTGTGTCTGGAGGTTCAATAAATACATAGTAACAAGGAATATATGGGAGGCTATGTATATACCAGAATTAACAAAGTGCTACTTTAGTCTTCAGCGCGGAGTTTGAGAAGGAGTTAGGAAAAGTGCAAAGAGAAGAGATGAGATTAACATTGCGTTGCCAGAGGATTTCTTAAGCGAGAAGGGGGGCTGTAAAATATATACAAGGAGAAGTACACTGTAATCTAAGGTTTCATACAAGAATTGAGAATGTCGCAAATTCAGCTAGATATGTCAAGGGATTAGTATATAACTAGTATATAATATTTACATCTCTAGAATAATATAACTAGTGAATGATACATACATTTCCAGTAGCAGCCCACGTGCAAGTGTGTTGGGGCACTGGCAAAATGTCTAGTCTGACAGCACTTCTAGCATAGCTCGGTAGCTTCCAGGCAGCTAACCTGCGGTGCCCGATACGGTGCTACATGCGCGATGCGATGATCATGTCAAATAAGCTTTCCCCATTGCAGTGCAACAGTGCGGCCATCACAGGAGTCGCGTCCTGTGCAGGGCATGTTGTATGTACGCGCCTGGCATCGATTTTCATCGAAACTCTAAATGCGCGAAGCTAACAGCCAGAAAAATCGATTTGTTAGAAAAGACATCAAGAAGAGGCAGCAAGGTGGGTGAGTAAATCGACATGATAACGCAGAAGACACGTGATGCTGCTGATGACGACGAGGACGACGACGTCACAGTCATTGTTATTGGCGTTGTTGTTTTTCTTACTGCTTATCGGGCAATACAACCTATATATATATATATATATATATATATATATATATATATATATATATATATATATATATATATATATATATATATATATATATATATATATATAGGTTGTATTGTATAGCACTTACAATAAAATGACAAACAGTGTACTATTAATACGCTTTATTCAAGGAAATGTAGTTGTCAAGTAATAAAAAATATATCGACCAGCAACAATGACAAGATTGGCGATTTGTACAGAGAGCTAGATGTTTCAGCAGTACGAGGGAATTGACGTCGTTAGAATTGACAACAATCACTCTTGTCTAGTCCTAGGCTGTGTGCGACAACCTACACGGCCTGTGTGAACTGTTTCTGTAGAGCAATGAGCTGCGTCGCAATGCCGGCCAAGCTAGTAGTAGCCGAATCGAGCAGAGAGGGTCGACAAACTAGTGCGCTCTCTCTTATATTTCAAATTTGGGGAGAAGCAAGGATTCCGTTAGTAAACGCGCGTGTGTAGTCTGCATTTTTAAGCGCAGCACTACAAATACACGCACATACATGGATACATACGTACACGATCAGAGTTGACCGGCCGTTCGTGTCACGTACGCTTAATTATGGGGAGAAGAGATAATTAAGCGTTCGCTATTCGTTTACACTGTCCCCTGCAGCAATGAGCAGAACCATGAACAGATCGCGAGCAGAAATGGGTTCGAGTTTACACTTGGAGTCTTGCGTGCGCGTCACAGGTCTTGTCAATGCCTTTTGTAGCGCCGCGCATCATGCATAGAAGGACCCTGCGCTGCATACACCGCAGTTCGATCGTGCGTTGATCCTACTCGCCGATTAGGGAGACTTAGGTTTATGGAAAAAAGCATCCATGGTACGAGCCTGGCAAATAATCATACGAATTTTTTTTTTGAGAAGATTAACTGAACAATACGGTTGCACACGCGGTATATAAACGACAAGAGTATATACATATTTCAGGAATGATTCCAGCACACGTATCCCCAGTCAGTGCTTTGCGCTAACTAGTGCCATGTCAGTCTCTTCTTCATAACCATCGTACTACAGTGCACGTTCAGCATAATAATGACAATTTTTATAGGTAAATAAGACTTACTCAAGCATCTTAGAAAGCTTGTAATACACTTTAGGTAATAATTTTGACAGCATTTCCACATATATTTCTAAACGACTTGGTTAGTTTACCTGAAAGTCATGTATTTTATTTTCCGACGTTCTGTTTGGCGGGGGTCTCTCTTTCCAGCGTTGTTGCCCGTGGCTCGCGAGTTACGCGTGCTGTGTCTACCTTCACGCGCAATAGAAAGCTAGTCAGATGTGTAATCATCTCCTAATAGTAACGCTTCCTAGGCCCATTGGCTATCGGAGGAAAGGCATACGATATAGAGTATATGGCAAGGAATTCATATTGTCATATTGTTGTGCCCCATTCGAGGGTTGTTAAGGCTAATCAACCTACGGGGACGGTTGTCTACACACTGAAACCGGACAGATCAGTTGATGCCCCGGGCCTAGTCAACCTGGTGGCCCCGATCGGAATGCCTGCTGCCTTGGCTTAATAGGCATAATGCGTTGAGGATGAATCGTGGAACGAGTATGTTCCAAGCTGCGAGTGAATGCCCAGTTTACAAACGAAAAGACCTACTCTGACTCCAAAACCTAGTTTACTATTCCATATGTTAGACTGATGCGCCACTTAAAACCCCCTAAACAGCGTCATTAGCAAAATCAAAGAAACCTTTGAAAAAAAAAACATTTACTTAATGAGAAAAATGTTTAAGGTCTCTAATACATCTACACGATGTGACCAATATATGGCTCAGAATGTTACATACATACACATAAAAACTGCATTTTACAATGGGAGTTATCCGCACCCTCCCCAGGGACACGTTGTAATGGGTCAAATAGTTGAATGCAACTTCATATATATGTATATATAATTTTTATTGCGCGTTAAACAATGCTACTGTTGCGAGGTCTGAACGTATTATCGCAATTTCATAAAACTCTATATATATATATATATTTGGGGTAAATGAGACAAAGCTAGCAGATAGATTTTAAAACTATTAGATCCGGTGGTCCGGCCGGGAAGTCATACGCGTGTAACGCATTTCCACTATTTTGGGGCCCACTAAAGCCCTATCAGGTTTTTGGGATTGGTGCTGAAGAACAATAGTAACCCTTAGAATGCGTAGTCACAAAATAAATGCAACCGTCGAACTAACAAAAAATTACAATCCTAAACAGAACACTTTAAGGTGCTTTTTGAAGGTGCTTTTGTAAAATGCCAGAGGTCCAAAATCAATTGCACGGCTATATGGGGCAAATTTGTTTGATAAGTTTGTTTTTTTCATTGCCGAGGGAGACGTTTGTAGCTCTAACGAAAACGTCTGTAACTTGTTGTCTGTATCTGGTTGTTGTAAAGACCCAATGCTATTATTTCAGATGAAAAATGCCCCCCCTCTCCTGAGAAGGCGGTGCGAATTACATGTTATAACATTGGCGACTGTTTGCTCTTATGCTCACGAGAGAATGAAATTGATTATGATTGCCGGAGAATTCAACTGTATCAAATCAAACTAGACAAAAGGCCATAATATAGAAGCCGTTTAAGATCTAAGACGACTACAAATCTAAAGCGATATGCATGAACGTACGTTATTATTATTATTATTACGTTCACGCATATCGCCACCTTTTCCAAAACTGCCGACATTTCTGGCAGTGCGGTAAGCCGAGACGACAATCCGACGATAAACTACGCGACGCCGATGTCGGTCTCACTAGTCTTCACTAGTTATGAGCCATCCTTCTTATGGCGTTTACCATCGGTGTCCTTCCTCCTCCTCCGCGATCCCTTCTCCGCGTCGGACCTCTCCACCGGCAAGGCGGTCCTTTCCGCGGGCCGCCTCGCTGAACCACGCTGTTTCCGCACCCGTCGAACTCGACAGATTCCCTGTGAAGGCTAGCCCGATGTAGCGTCAGTGTGTTAGCTAACACGTGTGGTGTTCTTGCGTACGCCAGGCCACTAACTAGTAGGAGAAGCAACAGCGAACGTACCAGCTGTTACGGCAGAGTACTTGTAGGACCGGCAAAACTAAGCATACAAAACAGGACGACGGACCGTCAACAATAACAACAGTTACTTCATGCTCAAGAACAACAGCAGGCTTCAATAGCCAAAAGTAACAACAACTACCTACTACTACTACTACTACTACTACTA
>QVRM01003332.1:0-38691 GCA_003439945.1 Dermanyssus gallinae
TTGAGCGATCGTGTACTATAGACGAGTGTCCGAAATGAGACCGTTACTTTACATACGAGAAACGACGGCCAATTGTGAAACCCTGTGTCTGTTTTGTTACCTAACATATGAAGACTAGTTACAATCAATTATAGACAACGCTTATAACGTAACAACGTAGACATTGTACACAGCTGCTGCGTTGACAACGACAACTGCTAGGACCGCTGTAAAAATTACTTCGCTAAATGGCACTAACCACTCAGTATGGCTAACGATCAATTTCTCACGATCAACAGTACAACAAGGACAGTAACGATTAGCACTACTACTTAGTACATAAATGGAATAAGCTAAAAATAATAACGCGGCAGTACGAAAAGCTCACAAAAACGCAATATCTTTATACTTTACCACACAAAATATAACAGCAATAACATCAGCAACAACCAACCACAAGACCTACTGAGCAACAACAGCAATAACAACAACAACAATGACAACAACAACAACTTCAACAACAACCTTGATGCCAGCACTCAATAACAACAGCAGCGACAATGTAGAAGAGCAAGTTTGCAATGCTTTACCCAAGCTAATCGCTGCGTATCGGAATTCTTTTTTTTTGAATGTGGCAACCAACCACACATGAGTTTATCGTCGTTAGCGTCTCGTTCTCGAGATCGACGGGCTCGGTGAGTCCTCGGCGCTCCGCCGACCTCGACCGGCGAGAGCCGAACGGAGCGGCGGTGAGCTACCGGCCCACGAAGATCCGGCGTCCCGGCCGCCAGCAGCTACTCAGTGTCGGAGAAGCCGCCGTGCCGAACGTCGTCAACCTCTGACGCGCACCTACTGGGCCGATTGTCGTGCTCGGCGCCTGCATGAAGCTCATTCACGACGCGCTCCAGTTCATCCAGCCGCACTGCTGAGCCTGATGATCGGCTTCGTGAGTCAGCCCCGACGAAGCCGTGTGGAAGGGCTTCCTGTTCGCCGGCCTCATGTTCGTCGCGGCCAGCGCGCAGAGCATCGCGTTGTCCGTCTACTACTTTCACTATCACTCCGCATGTACATCGTCGGCATGCGGATGCGAACCGCGCTCATATCGGCCGTGTACAGGTAGCGCGCAGGACCGCGCAGAAACCGACGGACTAACTGATTAACCTGACTGACTAAATGAGTGAATAGCTAAATCATAGAACACATAGAGAGGGAGAGAGAGAGAGGGAGAGAGCGGCGGGGGGGGTGAGAGAAAGAGGATAAATGGGGAGGCGAGAAGTGGAATAGAGTAGAATACAACACCTTTATTGGGAGGGCAGGTGCTGGCAGACGATCCATTAGCGTGGGTAGCAGGTTCAGGCGGTTTCATCAATTGATTGACTGATTGATTTCGTTTGCTTGGCATGTATACCTACTCTATGTCAACTTCGTCAGAGAGACGGTGAAAGAAGAGGTAACGGGAGAAATACGGACGGAGGGAAAGAGGGAGGGTGCCAAGGAGAGAGGAAAGAATACACAGCTTAGTAGTGAAGTATGCTATCCATTCATGTTAATATGCCAGCTTTTCGAAGTTCGTATATTTTTCTGATATGACTCGTCTATCTCTCTCTGTCTCCCCTCTTACTCTCAAACGATTGTTTATTTATATATAGCTTTGTTATGTTAGCTACACCTTGCAGTGAACAATTGTCTTCGCATGAACATGTGGCCACGGATCTCTTACGCAATATACGAGTTTATAATAATAATAATAATAATAATAATAATAATAATATTTAAAGATTTTTATTTAAAGAATTTGCAATAATACAGTTCAGACCTCACAAGTTGTAACATTATTTAACAGGTATTAAGAGCACAAATAAAAATATTAATAATAATTATTATTATTAGATTGACGTATAGAGGGCGTGATCGGGAGGTAGCTGTCTAGGTGTACACTTGTTGGTTGTTTGCAACGTTTGTATATTATTATTATTGCCTGCTTGTATCGTTATCGACCATCTCGGTCAATTGGGTGGCCCACGCTGTCTAGGAAATCGTTGGTACTGTCCAACACGGCAAAGCGGACGACGACCACCGGCGAGATCGTCAACCTCATGTCGAATGACGCGCAGAAGTTCATGGAGTTGATGGTGTACCTGAACATGATCTGGTCGGCACCGCTACAGATTTCGCTCGCCGTCTACTTTCTGTGGCAGATTCTCGGCCCGGCGGTACTGTCCGGATTGGCTGTCATGGTCCTGATGATACCGCTCAACGCGTGGCTCGCAGGCCTGCAGAAAACCGTCCAGGTAGGTCGAAGGACTGCCGGGCACCCGTCGGACAAAAATAACCGGTGGTGATAAGCCATACTACCACATACATACATCAACATCTGGTTGTGCGTCGTTAGTGCCAGCTTCCATAGGTCATTGGGCCTCACTTAACGAGCTTATTACCTGCGCTATTTGTGGCAGGCGTAGAAATGGAGATGTGCTGGCCCGATGTAGCGGGTACGTTTACAATGTATGAAGTAGGTACGTGAAGTTGGTACATGCTCAAGATGACTGCTATTTAATGCTGTCTTGTGGGCAATGACAAGGAGTTCTTTTATGAAAGTTCGAAACTACGGCATATGATATGCACTCGTTTATGTTGTGGTTCCTTTTATTTCATTATAAAAATGAATTCATTAATTACAAGCGTAAAGAAAGCGCTTTACGATGTTTTGTGGATTGGTCGGCTGTTGCCGGTGTTAGTATCACTGTCGTTAATGTTGTTGTTGTTGTTGTGTTGTCGTGTTGTTGTTGTTGTTGTTGTGTTGTCGTGTTGATGTTGTACTTCACTTCTTGCGGGTGGATCCGGGTGAACAAACTGCCTCCAGACGAGCCAGATGAAGTTCAAGGACGATCGTATCCGATCGATGAACGAAATTCTGTCGGGTATCAAAGTGCTCAAGCTGTATGCGTGGGAGTTGAGCTTTAATGATCTGGTGGAGGCGATCCGCTCGAAAGAAATTGAGCAGCTCAAGCATATGGCATACCTGAATGCCGGCCTCAGCTTTCTCTGGACGTGCGCTCCTTTTCTCGTCTCGCTCGTGTCATTTCTCACCTACGTGCTCATCGACGACACGCACATCCTCGATCCGACGAAGGCATTCGTCTCGCTGACTCTGTTTCACATTCTTCGCTTTCCTCTAAGTGAGTACCGAGAATTGCTGTTTGCTAGGTCGGCAGGTCGAATGGAGGGAAATTGACGTGGGTCAATTTGTCCTCAGGTGGCTTATGCTAGTGTACTAGAGTACGTCTTCCTAATTCCTAAACGCAAGTGGGTAATGACGTTCGCAGATGCTCGTTTATGTCTGATGGACGAGCGTTATCATTTGCGGAGAGGAAAAAACGAAGTAAAGCAAGCGCCGACAGTACCGCACGCAGAAAAATTGTGTAGAATCAAACGTGTACACAAGGGCGGAATGTTACGACCGGGTTGTTACGGGTAGCTTCAGACAGAAAGACAGACCAATCAACCGATCGACTGCGCGACCGTGCCTATCGCAATGAGGTCATTATAATGAGCCGCTTTTTTCTGTCCAGGTATGTTGCCGATGTTGATCTCCATGCTTGTCCAGGCGGCCGTCAGCGTGAAACGGATGAACAAGTTTCTCAGCTCGGAGGAACTCGACCCGTACGTTGTGCGAACGGAGTCACGTGTACCGCCGGTCGCATTGTCGATCGAGCGGGGCACGTTTGCATGGAGCAAGGCCGAGCGTGACCAGCCGACGCTGCACGACATCAACCTACGGGTCGGCCGGGGAAAGCTTGTCGCTGTCGTTGGACAGGTAGGCTGCGGCAAGAGCTCGCTGCTCAGCGCTCTCCTCGGGGATATGGAGAGGATTGAAGGCGAAGTGGAGATTCACGGTAAGTGTTGTTGTTGTTGTTGTTGTTGTATTTGTTTTTGTTGTTGTTGTTACTGTTGCTGTTATTGCCAAGAACAGTTTATTATAAAACAAGAAGAACTGTCGTTGGAACTTATTCTCTTCTCTAGACAATTTATTTCGAATTTCTGTCGCTGTAATAGGGCTATGACTCGACAGTAGTAAGTTTCCACAAATTTTAGGCCGCACGGAACAGCAAGGACATAAACATCAACAACAACAACAACAATAGCAAGGACACGAATAACATATTATTGACAAAAACGTTAACCACGTTTACTATTAGCAATCAGAAAACAACTACGGTATTTCAAGTACCCGTGCTTCCACAGCAAGAATAACACGGAAGCTCTAACGACAGGCTAAAAACGGCAGTAGGAGTAGCGACGTCGAGCACATTAATAACAACAACCACAACCACAACAACAATGTTTTTTTTTTTACCAAGAAAAACACAATACCCCCCTAAATAATAAGAACACAATAACCCCTAGAAACCTTCACTGAGTCAATAACACAAAAGTCGTCACCGACACGAGTCGAGAATACCACGTGCGTTTCTCTAACGCGGCTAACGCGATGAACCCATGCGATACATGCAGGCAAGGTGGCTTATGTTGCCCAGCAGACATGGATCCAAAATGCGAGCTTGCGCGACAACGTCCTGTTCAACAGCCAATTCGACAAGAAGAAGTACGAGCGCATCATTGATGCTTGCGCATTGCGTGCCGATCTGAAAATTCTGCCCGGTGGCGATATGACGGAGATCGGCGAAAAGGGCATCAACCTGTCGGGCGGACAACGGCAGCGGATCTCGCTCGCGCGGGCCTGCTATTCGGAGGCCGACATCTACCTCTTCGATGACCCACTCAGCGCCGTCGACTCGCACGTGGGAAAGCACATCTTTGATAAGGTAATTTGTCTATGTATCTCTATTTTTACGAGTTTTACCATTTCGCTTGTTGGTCAATATACTATATATATATATATATATGTATACTTCAATGCCGAGGCATTTCATGTACGCCGTCTAAGTAGACTTCCGCTCAGCGTTCGACTCGGCACCAAGAGACAAGATCATCGCTAAGCTGGCCGATGCAGGTGTGCCCTCCAACATTCTGCATGTGCTAGCCGCTATCCTCCAGGAGAACCCCATCTCCATCGACGACGGCGTAGCCGAACTCGACCCCTTCCTGCAGACGACAGGCTTCGCACAGGGCGAGCGACAACCTGAGCCCTCTGTTGTTCTTAGTGCTGCTGGCCGACCTCCCTCGCCAGGTGGAGGGCACCCGCACCACGGTGTAGGTCCTGATGTACGCTGATGACGTAGTGCTCTACAGTACGTCAAGGTTCCATCTGCAGCAGTCCCTGGCAAGGATCGCGACCTACGTGCAGGGCATTGGTCTCGAGATCAACCTGTCCAAGACTGAGGCTATGAAGTTCCGAGGTCGGGTAGCAGGCAACGACACTCTGCGGCTTGCCTCGACGGCTTCAAGTATCTCGGCATCGTCATCCCTTCCAACGGCCGTTCATTCACAGAGCAGATCACGGATCGGGTGAGGAAAGCGCTAGTGGCATCTGTTGGGATACAGAAGCCGCAGCTGCTTTCTTTTAAGACTGCTCTTGGCCTCTTCGACCTCAAACTCGCTCCCGTCGCTTCGTACGGCATCCAGGTCACTTGGAGACAGCTCTCGCGGCAGCAACATGACATGCTGGACCGCATAAAATAGGCTTACCTCAAGCGCGTAATGGGCCTGCACTCCTCAAGCAAGAACCGCCTTGTGTATCTGCTGGCGGACACTCCGTTGTTCGTCGAGGATCTAAAGAGACGCTTCAACCTGCCAGAGGCTCCCGCCTGCTAGGAATTCATCCGCATATGGGAGGACAAAATGGCGAACATCGACCCGGACATCTTTGACATGGGTGCCATGCGAGACAGCACCTGGAAGGACCTAGGCCGCACAAACCGCCACATAGTGACTCGTTTTGCAGTACACGGGTTCTACCTCGTCCTATGCGGGACACATGGTTTCCACGACTTTCATCCATCGTGTATATGTACTCGGTGCTTTTTGCCCAAGGTATCACGGGGCAATCTGCCTACGTGTAATCTCGTTAAGAAGCCTCTCGCAGTGATATTGTTTTTATTGTACCATTTGTCCATAGACTATGTACCTAACAAGGGTGATTTTAATAAATGAATATATATATATATATATATTCGCCTCACTTGCCAACGCACTCATAAACACGTGATACGACTTGCACTATGCGAGCATTTGAGTGAATTATACTGAGTGTATTTATTCAATTGCTTACGCGCGTTGACCTGACACGAGTTCATTGAAATATTGACTCGGCCAGTGAATCCTGTGAGGGCAGTTATTTGTCGTAATCCTCTCGCTCCCTGTTCATAATTTCTTTACTGCACCATTTGTATATATATATATATATATAAATTGACTTGTCAAGTTTTTTGAACTAAAAAGGAGCAGAGGTTTCCAAGAGATTAAATCTAGTAACTAGATTTTCTGCAAGCGTTTGAGTAGAACTCAAGGGATATCCAAACTGATTTTTGTGTTTCGGAGTGACCCAACAGTTAGCTTAGCGCGAGCTTTAGCTTATCTAGTTTTTTAACTTTGGCGTGTTCCTATATGATATGGATGCCGTAGGCCGCCACCGAAGCTTCCTTTAGGTCAGAAAGTGCTTTTAGCATGCTCAGAGAGCTCAGGCGATCAGGACGATTCTCTAGGTCCAAATTTGATGGAATTGGCTTTCTCGGCTTTAATCTGAGGATTGTCGTGTTCGTAAAACACCGTTAAGGTGCGCGTGATAAGCGTTGACACGAGTGAACATGACGATATCGTCGGCATACAATAAGATGCCGACCGTATTGTGATCCTTGTGAATCATTGGCGGTAAGTCACTGAGAAGGATAGAGCAAAGCACAGGGTTGAGAGTGTTACCCTGAGCGTAATGGGTGGTCTGAAAAACGGACTCATGCTTCCAAATCGCATCGTTAGGAGGGACGGGGGTTTGCCTGGAGAATGCTGGCAATTAGGGTCAGTGTCTTGGGGCCCACGCCTGCCTTGGCGAGCTTATAGAGTATAGCATTAAGAGGAAAAATGTCAAAAACAGACTTCAGATCGGCAAACAAGGCATACAGAAACCATTATTTAGTTTTTAGTTTCTCTTTTTCTTTAGTTTAGAGGCTGTATACTTTCGAGTGTATTTGCAAGTACTCATGATTAAAGCTATGTGTTTCATTCATTCATTCATTTATTCATTGTTTCTTCACGTCAAATAATAATCTGGTAAATAAAATAAAAAGCCGACTTCTTTTACGGAATCCATACTGCTCTTGTGGGATTATGTTGCGGCGGTGGCAGAACGTCGAACTGCGTGTTGTGAGCACCCATGTCAATACATTAGACATGCGACTCTTGTGGCAATGCCCCGTCAAGATCGGACATCAGCAAGATCACCCTTACCAATGACCGGGATGTCGCCAGTTCGATCCCTGTTGTTGATCGAACTTTTTTGATGCTCATTGACAATAGATAGTAAGCTATACCGCTGAGAGTCAGCGGTCATGCTGACACAAGGACTGTTGGAGAAATCCTAGATATATCAATATGTTTTACCCTTGGTGCATCGAAGATATGACTCTGGATGAGTTCCAAGATCGTAGGAGACAGAGGACTGGTCTAGAAATAAAAACAACCTTCCTAAAAAATTTAATTCTTGGATCACCTCTTCCATTTGGGATAACCTTTAGTATGCATTCTCACCATGTTTCCGAGACATGACCCTCTAAGCACCCGTTGAAGTTTGCAAGGAGAATTTGTCGTATACGAGGAGCGTCTTTGAGGCGTTTATTTCGGATAAGGTTGGGACCAAAGCTTAAGCGTACCTCATTATCTTCTTAAAATGAAGTCGCAAATATGTTAATTGTCGAAGTCCTGGGACGAGCTTGGACTCGTTAGGTAGTAGTTCACAGAAATCTACCAATATTATGGAAGTTCGTGTCTGTTTGCTTATATATGCCTGTTCTCCTCAGCAATCATTTGAACGCCTAAGGTAAACACATGTGTGTTCGTTTGTGTCTTGACAGGTCATTGCAAATACGGGCTGCTTGGTTGGAACAACCCGGATACTCGTGACGCACGGGATCTCATTTCTTCCAAGTGTCGACCACATTATTGTCCTCGGCGATGGTCGTATACAGGAGGAGGGAACCTACAAGGAGCTGCTAGCCAAGAAGGGTGCTTTTGCCGACGTACTCATGCAGTTCATCCAAGAGGAGACGGAAAGTGACGAAAAGTTAGACGAAAGCCAGGTGTGAGAAGAACGTTCCTATATAAATGCATAATTAAAACCAGATACCCACAAAGACTGTAGTAAAAACTGTAGAGGATGTTCTGTAGCGGGTTTTCTGCATCATTTCTCATTGTTCGTCATTGTCCGATATCCACGCAATTTACTAGCACCACTCTGCACACTTTGGCGACAGGTCAGTCTGATGGAGGACATCGTCAGCACGGTGCAAGGCAGTTCATCGCCAACGGCAGGCGAAGGGTCTGATGAAGGTCCGGATCGTGTCACTCGCATCAGATCGCTATCTCGACGCTATTCGGAAGAGAGATCCACCTCGGTGTCACGGCAATCCTTCGAATCGGCTTTGTCTCGAAGCATGTCCACCTCGTTGAACCGAAGAAGCACAACCGTTACAGATGGATCTAAGGTAGGCGAACAAATGAACTAGAACAAACTAATATAATAAAATAACTATAATTACGAGCCCTACGAAGTATATATATATATATATATATATATATGGACCCTATTTAGATAACATTTTACAGTTGTATATTACAAAAAATGTATTACAAAAAAGCAAGTCGAACAACCAGAACGAAGCGTTGTCCAGCACCTGAAAGGTTGTTCATAGACGAGTGCATGTTGTGCAACAGAATGTACAATTCAGACCGTTGTTGTCTGTGTAGATGAGCAGCTGGATGACTGTCCTCGACTGATGATAACAGCAATCTTTGTTGCAAAGCACTAACTTAGTATGCTCGTCTGTGAGCGAAACCATCTTCTTACTACAAACCCATGATGATGATGACGCGCGAGCTCTATGCAGATAGAATTGCATTAGGCGTTAACACAATTAAATAGCGACCACAACCGGCCACGTAGTGTCTGAATCGCGCGCTATTTTGTGGACATCTCGTGCAGATGGTGGAGTCAGCAAGCAACAGCAAAAAACGGCTGGTTCAAGCCGAAACGACGGAGACGGGCAAGGTGAAGTGGAGTGTCTATCTACTGTACTTTGGATCGATGGGCCATCTGTGGGTCGCAGGCATCGTCATTTTCAACATCCTCTCCAATGTCTTTGCGCTCTTCTCCAACGTCTGGCTCTCACTGTGGTCCAACGACGAGCCTCTTGAAGGTGATGCTACATCTATTTTTGTATGCGTATTTAAGATATTGTCGTCAAAAGTGTATTTTGCTTGTTTTACAAGCTGTACAGTGCAACGGGTACGCGCATTTTCGGCTTCGGTTTGAAGCGGTTATTGAATCAACATCGTCATTCTAATTGGAAAAATATGACGATTTTCTAGAGGCTACAGTTTGTCTTGATTTAGCTGGCGCACCCTGTTCTAAACCTGACCTGTGAAAGTCTCGCACAAAGTCACGAATGGTGTGACTCACAAGGGCAGTTATGTCGACCGAAAACCGTTGCCTAAAGAGCTCGCCAGCATACCCGTACCGAATTTCCCTTTTCATGATAAATTTTGTAATCCTTATGCCGTTGTCTAATGCTCCTTTCTGGATTTGGCAGTCCTACCCTGTTGTCTTCACGAGAAAGCTATCGCGAGAAGGCGAAGTTGTTGAGCGCGGGAATGTTTAAAGAATGCGAGCTGATTATAAGAACTGTATATATATATATATATATATATATATATATATATATATATATATATATATATATATATATATATATATATATATATATATATGTATATAAGATGTGATAGAACTTACAGAGTTGTTTTAATGGGATGACGGACGGACTTGCTTTGTTTAGACATAAGAGTGAAATTACCAACTTTTGTTTTACCGATGCGACTGTCCGGATATTACTTTACAAAATGTTCGATTGCAAGGGAGCAAAATGGTTGACTGAGAAACCTAACATACCAGCCTCAAACGTTTAGTATAATAAATGTTTGCTATTATGCTCATAAAATATTCTGTAGAGTGAACGTTCATGTGTTTGTTCTATGGATTTTGAACGTCTCGATTGGACGCTCCAACTCAGGCTTGAACCTCTCTCTGCAGCTAAAATTTAACAAGCAGAGCACTCCTTGTCAGAATGAATAAAGAAAAGCACATCAATCGCTTTCTAGATATAATGTTTTGTCATATATATATATATATATATATATATATATATATATATATGAATAAAAAGTACATACATATATATATATAGATATATATATATATATATTATTCATATATATATATATATATATATATATATATATGTGTATAGTTTGCTTTTGATTTGCCTATGTTGGCCGAAACTGCAGGGGTAGCCATTTCATCGTGACTAACAAATGGAGGTAATGCTCATTGCGTTACGGTGGTTCTTGTTGTTGTTGTTGGTGGTGTTGTCGTGGTCGCATACACAGATGGTAGTCAGAATATAAAGCTGCGCGATCTACGACTAACTGTGTACGGCTTGCTGGGCCTCGGCCAAGGCGTAACGATACTGGTAGCGACGCTGTCACTGGCTTTCGGCTCGTTACAAAGTGCTACGAGGTTGCACTCAGGCCTACTGTACAACGTTCTCCGAAGTCCGATGAGTTTCTTCGACACGACCCCACTCGGGCGACTGGTGAACCGGTTCGCAAAGGATATCGACACTGTCGACCTTGCCATTCCGCAGACGATCCGCTCATGGATCATGTGCTTTCTACAGGTAAAATCTGCTATAACCCTAGAGCGGCCGTGGTCGAAAAGTTCGTTCAAAAAGTACGCAGCGTTTCCCCTGTATATATATATATATATATATTTTTTCTTTTTTTTGTGGTATTACTTCTTTTAACAATATGCAGACACGAGCGATAGTATTTTCTGCAAAATGTCCTTAATTGTTACAATTGTCGAAAATGTGCAATTATAGAAATTTTAAGCTCATCTAGGAATTATTGAATTTAAATAAATTTGTAAATACAATCCGAGAACGACGGTCCTATAAAACATATAGACAGCGAAAATTCGTCTCGATTACGACGTGTCCAAAAATACAGAAACGAAACATCTACCGAAATCGTGATTTCTGTCCTCTTGTGTGTGCTTTTTTTTGTAATCTGGTGTTTGATTTCCTTTACGGCAGGTGGTAATGACACTCGTGATTATCAGCTATCATGCGCCGATCTTTTTGGCGGTCATCGTTCCGGTCGGCTTGATCTACTACGGCGTTCAGATGGTCTACATTGAAAGTTCGCGCCAGCTAAAACGGCTCGAGTCGGTGACACGTTCACCGATTTACTCGCATTTCTCCGAAACACTCGCCGGTGTCAATACGATTCGCGCCTACCAAGCCGAAGAGATTTTCGTGCAGGAGTCCAATGACCGGGTTGACGTTAACCAACAGTGCTACTATCCGTCTACTATTTCAAACAGGTGCATACAGGACACAATCAATCTCTGTAGCCGTATTCCTGCGTATTGCAGAATATGGTTCCGCAGGACGAGGCGTTCTCATTTGTCTTTATTCCCTTTCTATTCATCTTCCTCTTTGTTCCTAACCAACACCTGTGTTTTAAGGTACCGTGTCGTAGAGAAGATGATGCTATTGTTTGTTTGGCAATTTTGACGTAGATGGACTTTTTAAAGAGTAATATGCATCAGAAAGAGATTATAAAATTGCAGATGAGGCTAATTTAGCGGATGTGTCTTTTGCGGTATTTGTTGAAACTATAAATTACCATGCGGCGTCTCATAATGTAAGAAATGTATAGATCCTTAAGAAGGATAATGGGTCCGCTAATCTTTTTTTTGTCCTGATAGCCGATTTCCTTGGCTTTACAAGAGGACGGAGGGGAGACAACCGGAATCATCTTCTATGCCGATGATATGGTTTCCTTTAGCAGAGTCCAGTCTAACCTCAAGGCAACACTGCGCACATTTGAGTCGTGCTGCGAGAATAATAGTCTCTTCGTCAACGCTGCCAACACCACAGCGACAGAATTTGAAGGTTTAGAAGAGGTCTGGACAAATCTGTTCGTTTCGGCCTTCGTACGGCCTTTGTTGCGTACGTTGGCGGCGAATGTTCACCAGCAGATCTCTGCTTCGCAGGACACTTTAACTAACAAGGCTAACAAGGCGAGATAGCAATGGCAAGCATATTCCACCTGCAGAACCTATCAGCACGCACCGCGGAACTGGCGGCACACTGTTAAACTTAAAGGTGGCACCTGCCGTTTCTTTTTTTTTTGGTCCGATTGCGGTAACATAGCCGCACCTAAAACACACACACAACTCCTCGAAGTGCTCCACGTGGTGCAGTCTTTTTTTAAAATCTTTAGTCCCATTCCCTCGGCTCCTCGTCTCGACCACTCTCCCGAGAGACCCGCTCAAACCTCTACCGCCTGGCCGTTTCCTTGGCTGTCTTGGGAGCGTCAAAACGGCGTCGAACAAGTTCATCGCCTACATGATGCAGTCGTCTACCTTCATCAATAGTGGGCTAGGTCGGCTGCTCACCAGGCCACAACAGGCTAGCATCAGCGTCAGGCGAACTTGTATCGCAATGCTTTATTTGGTTATGACGTTGCTTCATTCTGTTTTCTAGATGGCTGGCGATCCGTCTCGAGTTCTGCGGAAACCTGATTGTCTTTGCGGCCGCCATGTTCGCAGTCTACTATCGGTCGACTATGGATGGCGGCAAGGTTGGTCTTATGTTGAGCTATGCACTCTCGGTGACTGCCACGCTAAACTGGATGGTCCGCATGAGCTCCGAACTGGAAACCAACATTGTCTCAGTGGAGCGTATTTCGGAGTACACACACAGCGCCAGCGAGGTAAGCATATATATATACATATATATTCCCATGCCAGTACAATATAGACAGATTCCAATGACTTCTTAGCCTAACTTAGTAATTGTGTATCCAATAAAACCAATAACAACAATAATATATAGAAGAAACAATGAAAAAGTGTATTTGATTTGCTGATTTCTCGCTAGAGTTGTAAATAATTTATTCTGTCGCATTTAGCACAGGAAGGTAAGTACATATTTGGACTGAGATTCCTTTCTAGATAAACATTTTACCTTTTATACTATTTATAAGTTAGTATTATTTACATAACTGTGCTTAGATTGTATCACGGAAGGTGCATTATGCGTTGTGGGCGGCACGGCTATCCGTCTCAGTCGAGAAGTGAAAATTTTCGGTATTACGATTTATGAGAACATAAAATGAGATAGTCCACTGTGCTGTCCTGGCATCGCTGGTCTGACTGAGGAAAGGCAAGGTCTCCCACATTGTTCTGGTCCTTCGTATCCTCCAGTGCGCGCCTGGAATTGATTCTCACTTACGGAATCACTTTAGCAGGTGCAACCTACTTAGGGATCCTGCACTCGTTACGGGTGGTCCAGAACAATGCTGTGCGAGCCATTACTGGTTGTTTTGTCAGAACGACGTGTCATCATAGTATGGCAGGCTCGGACTACTTAAACTCGACGTAAAGTACATTCAGATTGCGAATTCGAAATCTAATGGTCCCGTCTGATCTTAGCGATATAAGGGCCAACTGGGGAATTTTTAGATTCAGGTTGACTTTAAGGCAACACTCTCTAGCCTGCATGCGGAATTATACCTTTTGATATGGATATATAGTTTAAAAAAAAACGTTTATGTAATCTAGGTTTGTGTGTATATAATCTTGTGGTTACATGGTGGTCCCGTCGGTTGGTTGGTGTCTTGTGACTAAAGTGATTCTTGGTGCTGCTTTGGTTTCGACCGAGCAAGCATAAAAAGGATTCTTTTTCATAACATTATTCGCTTGCCGTACAGCTAACCGCCGTCTGCCATGTAACTGTTTGTTGTTGAATGGACGTATCTTCTCTCTCGGAAATCCTTTTCTACGTTGCACGTACGCATGCCGGCGTACGGTGCCTGACGCCAACCCGCTGACGCTGACTAACCAGGCCGAGTGGCGCATCGAAGGGAAAAAGCTGCCTGACGACTGGCCGTCTCGTGGTCAGATCACTTTTGAGAAGTACGCGGCCAGATACCGTGACGGTCTCGATCTAGTCATCAAGGACATCACGGCCGTTATTCAGCCAGGGGAAAAGGTAACAACACCTCACGAACACCTCTTTGTGTTCTCTTCAGATTTTTTCGCGACAGTTATAGCCACATATCCAAACACTAAATACAAAAGAATGGGGACAGCAACAAATCGTCATTGGGATTTACTCACAATCTTTAGTCGATCCGATAACAACAAGTATTAAAACATATTCAAAGCACTTCCTACTGGCGTTATTCTCAATGGATGGCACTGTATTTTGTCTACACTGTATGCGATGTCAACATAGACGCCGAGAACTCAGTGTAGAACCCATCTAAGCCACATTATAATCTCGTTCTCTCGAGCCCGAAATCTAAAACGCTCGGATGCGCTGCGGATTATTGTCGGCTTCTGCAATTAGATATGTCTCAAAAGCGGTTTATGTACGGCCCATCACTTGTCTCTTGTTCGTTGGCGTTTGTTTAGTGAGACAAAATACTTCTTTAATTGTTTAATAAACAGCATTTAGTTTATTTGTACACATGTGCATTAACGCTTTTCTATACCAGTATCGCTTTTGTACACTTCAACAGTTACCGCAAGGTTTGAACAGTGTTAAAAACGAGATAATGTGCAAGAAAAAATATCTGAAAAACCCAAGTTGGCCTGTCCCAGCTATGTTTGCCGTTGCTGTTAGGAAATGAGACTGGTGTGTATGCATGAGACTCATGGCCCTGTACTTCATCTGCGCTTTGATTTGACTTCCTTCGGTTGTTTCCTACAGGTCGGCATTGTTGGGCGAACGGGAGCAGGAAAATCTACACTCACTTTGGCGTTGTTCCGCCTGATAGAGCCTGCGAAAGGGCGAATCCTGATAGATGGTATTGACATCACCGACATGGGTCTGCATGACTTGCGCGAAAGACTCACGATAATTCCCCAAGATCCGGTGCTCTTTTCGGGAACAGTCCGTATGAACCTCGACCCCTTCGGAAGGGTGAGTTTGAGAGCTGAGTTAGCCTGGAGTATTTACCTGTACCTCGCTACTTGTCTACCTCTCTTTGCTTTGTTCTGATCCAGATTTTAGAAATTTCAGATCTTTACACTAGCATTTTATGTGCACTGGTGCAGTACATTGCAACCTTTCGCTTGCTGGTTTTCAACAAAGCCTATGCATGGATATGTGCAACATTACGCAACTGTTAGATATCAATGTATATATAGTGTGTATTCTATATATAGAACATAGACCGCTTTAATCAATCACATAAAGCGGACTACAGGTCAAGTGACATATTAAATCGGCTATCTATTTTATATAATGTAGGCACTTTTTTATATATGTGACGGTTAACTATTATACTGAAGGGCCGTTTTTGGCCATATATATATATATATATATATATATATATATATATATATATATATATATATATATATATATATATATATATATATATATGTGTGTGTGTGTGTGTGTGTGTTTTAACTCATGCAGAGCACTGACGAGGAAATCTGGCGTGCGTTGGAGCATTCGCATTTGAAGACATTTGCGAACTCCCTGGAGAAGGGCCTCGATCATGAGATTGCCGAAGGCGGCGAGAATCTTTCAGTCGGCCAGCGTCAGCTCGTCTGCCTTGCGCGCTCGCTTCTTCGAAAGAGCCGCGTTCTCATTCTCGATGAGGCTACTGCTGCGGTTGATCTTGAAACGGACGATCTCATTCAGAAGACGATTCGCTCCGAGTTCCGTCAGTGTACCATCCTCACCATCGCTCACCGTCTTAATACGATCATGGATTATGACAGGTATTGGGATCGCGTTCACGAGCCAAAGCTGGTATTTTGTTGGCCTTCCTTACACTGTGAGGTTCGCCAGTCGCGCTTCTGGGGTAATAGTGCAATGTGACCGTCAATCGGTTAGCACTAACACTATTGTGGTTGATAGTAACCTTTGATGACTACGATCTTCAAAAGCGCAAAAACAGGCATACGTTTGGAAGGCCAATGTGATTGAGTGACATCTACGTGAATGATGATTGCAGCTTCTCAGCAACTCACACTTGTCACTTTTGGTTAGAAACAACTCGTCCAAATCTGTTTAGGCGGACTGTCTCATTGCTCTCACGCAGAATGTTAACAGTAACTAATGAAACGTCGCACGTCGATTGCAGCGTGTTGTATAAATCAATGTTTCATTACTTGCAAAGTTTTGACCCAGTATAGCTAGTCACGTATTTTTACTTCAGCTAGTATTCTAGCATATCTGTTATTCGATAGCAGTTAACTCCATACGAAAAAGGCTGCGGGCAAAACGCATGCTACCCCTAAGATCATAAAATCCTTTGCGAGGTCGAGCTATGTCGCTTCCTTCATGTAAGTCAGTAGCAGCCTTAGACTTAGATGCAAGTGTTGTGCTGTTCGGGCTGACGCCCTGGTTCTATATAGTCCTAGGGCACGAATCATTGTGTGTTCTTGAGCGTGTTTCGGCGGTAGGTGAAATTAAACTGTAGTCAATAATTTGAGGATAAGTATTATTGTCATTTTTTTTAAATATTTATATTGCAGTATGAAATTGCGGTTTTAATCCATTTTGGGTAAACATATTTTATATAAATTTGCTGAAATATTGGCTAAGCGTGCTAATGAGATAAACCATGAGCATTCTTGAGCGTGGTATCGAGTGCACACCCAATCTCCAGAAAGACATTTATCATGTGGCTCGTGGTAGCCATCGGTACTGCAGGATGAAACACGATGAAAACTGTGCACAGAAAACCGCAGAAACATAAGGCGATTTGTTCTTGCAACTCATTTCTGTGTGTCGGTTGTCACTGCGCCAGTTACAAATAACTTCGAATCAATTGCGGCCATTTTACATTGAACCTCAGCACACGGGACGCTCAGTTAAGAGCGTCTCGTGTGCCTCAGTACGCGGGAGGTTATAGCGTCCTTTAAGTCTTCCATGAATAATAGAGTGTGGTAACTAAAATGTATACACTTCTTTATAAAGTCTATTCTTCGATGATTGGAGCAAGCACAAAACGCTTGTGAGATACGTGCCCTTCACCCGCTCCAATAATTGTAGGTTTGCTACTGAAAGCTTGTCTCATGTGATTTCTATTCTATATTACGCAGTAGGGACAACCTTCATATCGAACAAAGTTCCAAGCGGAAGAGATTGCGGCTTTTCAATTGCATATTGCAGTAACTAACGTATAGTGTGATAATGTGTATTTTTGATCGTCACTTGCTAGGAATATAATACTGTTTCTCATGGGATGTAATATTGCACTGCATTATCAATATGTTCAGTATGTACTTGAACGAAGAGTGTAGCGCCAGAGAGCTTGCTATCTTACTGTTGCCATTGTTGTTTTCTATGTACAGGATTATGGTGCTCGAGAAAGGCTATATCCGGGAGTTCGATTCGCCCACAAATCTTCTGAAGGACAGAAACAGCATCTTCTACTCCATGGCAAAAGATGCCAATATTGGTCCGACGGGCGGTGACACTTAACATATTCTTATATATATATATATTCAAGCGCATGTTCTGATTGTAAAGCCTCGTTAGTATCAGTTTTTAGTACAAGTGAATGTAATATAAAAACATACATGCATATATATGTATAGCTTTATTATATAATTTTTTCCACAGGAGGCTTATGTGTGATCCCGGAATCTATGTTTCCTGTCTTTTCCATCTCCATTAGGAGAGCTATAAGAACTTGTTACATATTATTATACCGTTTTTCATATAGGAAGATTTTATTCGTTCTGTTTTGTTGTTTGTTGCACAGTGCATATCACTGGCATTCCTAATATAAGTAATCTAGAAAAATTACACCAAACGTTGACTGGCCGGTTGCCCATAACAACGCACCACTGAGATGTCCTCGTATACTGAGTGGGCTGAAAAAATACAACTCTTTGCGGTGCTAATGCCTCTGCCAACGAGGACTGCTGTACAACCTGTATACTTTACTGTTGGAAAAAATAAACCCTCACATTTAATACAAATACTTACTACAGAAAACGGTCTTGTTGTACATAGTCAATCAGTGTTCTGTATTTAATTGAGGTAATAGGCAAAATGAGATAGGAGTACGTCACATGAAAGCAGACCTCCCGATGAGTGTACCATTTGTGTTCACTGCTGCCTTTCGCAGCGGTGAATGTCCCCTACTCTGGAGTGGGCCGAGCCACCCCTCGGGGAGGGAGTATATTCTGGGGTGCCACGCGGAATCGCAAGGTGATTGCGTTCTATCATCGGGTAGGAGTAATGGGGCACCCCCACCTTCTGAACCTCGATAGGGGGAGGGAGGGGGACCTGCTGGCCTGTTAATTTGGACCCGGCGGGCGCTCCTGCCATGTGCCAACGCGTAACCTCCGTTGGCGGCGGGGGTGTAAGTAGCTCTCTCTTTTAGTAGGATAGACGGCAAACTGGTAATCTTCCAGTGTCTAAACGAAGACAGAGTTTGGAAAATTGTCCGTTTTTGACACTTGAATAGACATTGAGACTCATACGACATTTGGCCACGACGAACCACAAGGACTGAACTCTGGAATATATAACTAGTATTATATAACTAGTTTACACATTTCCTATTATTAAATTGAATTCGACCAACTATCGTGGTAGAAACCCAACTGTCCTTAAAGGCAAGTGACATAAAAGTAAGAAACGTAAAATATATATATATATATATCACAACCATGTGTTTTGCTAGGAAATCCGAACAACTCAGACGTACTTCTAATAACAGTCCACTAAAAGTGTGCAATTATCACGAAAAGTGTCTTTCCGAGTTGCACGTTGGTCCATTTATTGATTCGAACATAGATTATATTTAGTATTATATAAACAGCACCTTCTACCCTACTAAATTGTAGTAATGTAGATTTAATAATTTAATAATAACACAAGTGAGTTATGGGGCTCGCTCGAAAAAAAAAGAATGAAACGGCGATTCTCTATATGGTTTTGCTGCCAAGAAATCGTCGTGCGAACCGAAAAAGTCTCAGCACGTCTAACACGTCTCAGCCTCAGCACTCATCTTCAAGAGCACCATTTACTTGCTCTGGAGCGAAAATGCAAGAGGTTCATCGTAACGTCATATGAACCAGTTTAAACCGCATGCGTAGAACAAGGGTCGGGGGGGGGAGCGCGTGACCAGCGACATTTTGCCAACGAATTGGCGACGCATCCACACCAGCAATTACGGATCTAGCAATAAAAATACCCAGCGGCCGTCAACTAGGCCTGGTTTGCGCTCCAACTATAGAGCCGCCAAATATTTATATCGAGTTTGAAGAAAACCGTAGTGCGGCACGTGTGCACGCTCACTCGAAGACGAATAGCTGTGATGCGTATCAGGTACAAAGAGTATAATCAAATTTTATCACACATTCCTGCGTTATTGCTGCGGCTGTGTCGGTTAGTTACCAACTATACTGGGATGATTAGCAAAAAACGGTGGAGAAAAAAATGCAAATATCATGGACGACTTTGAAAGGGCAAGAAACCATAGAATTTGTTGAAAAAGTGGCCTCATTTGAAAGTTGCCCGCGTGTGATAATGTAATGACAGGCTCACTTGTGAGAAAGAAGTTTTAGGTGGAACTTGAAGGTTGACCCTGTGAACAGGGTTGTGCTCTTGAGAGCTTTTAACGTTACTTATAAAATGTGTGCTGATGATCTTAAGGCCTAAACCAATTTACGCAGGAACCATAATATAACAGAGCGCCAAAAGGCGCAGTTTTATCCACCAGCTTCAAAGCTCAGCGGATGGAGATGCCCGCTTTGAAATGCGCGGCGTGGTCTAGGGAACTAGAGCGCTAGTCATCTACCGGGGTGTCGTCGGTTCAATCCATGTTGTTGATCGAAGTTTATTTGAGCAGTGCTCATTGAGAATAGATGAATTGCGGCCATGCTGCCACAAGGTCTGTTGAGGAAACCCTAGATATCTCAACGTGTCTGGCCCTCAGTGCATTGAAAATATACCTCACGGTGTGCATCAAGCTCGTAGAGGACGGAGAATAGTCTATAATTAAAAACAACCTCCTTAGAAATGTTTTTAATTCTAGGCTAATTAAGCGTCTTTTTGGCACTGCAAGTTTTTCGTGTCGAAACTGAACTCCCTAGTGTAGACGATTACCAACGACACGTATATTTAAATATGACGTTAAAAGATCCGCTTTTTGAGTACCTTACTGTAAGGCCGAACATGTACGGCTCGGCCGATTATCCATGCATTCGAAGTCGCCAATACTAAGATTATTAATAATGCCGCCTATTTGTAGTTTGTGCGACACCTTAAAACGTTTTTTTAATAAGTGATTTTGGATTATATATATATATATATATATATATCGTTTATTAATAATTTACAATACTTTTGCACACTCGGCAGTGCTCGCTTTAATAAAAATGATGGTAAAAAGGTTTCCCGTGAGCTTAAGAATCAGCTGTCCGTGTCCTTGCTTGATGGTAGCCCCCGCTTCTATGGACCCGGTGCGAGCGGTATATCCTCAAGGTTCTTGCAACGCTAAAACGGTAAGATCCTTACGATTCCTCCTCGTGACGCCGAGCCCCAAGAGCGTACTCGCAGATTCGGAGTTCCATACACCACTCATAGAGATAGTGATGGATCCGAATCTGCGAGGTTTTTCGGGTCAGGGACAGCCGCTCTTAGGAACTCGACGTCATATTTGGCGAACTTGTCCTGCCGCACTTTTGCGAGGTCCCTGTTCGGGCCGCAAACCTCGGCATCTAAAACCCAGACCTCGGTAGGTGTTGTTATTAGGAGGTCGGGCTTTAGACCCGGTGCGCCCTGTCGACGGAACACTCGCTCACGAACCACCTCATGGCCCCTCTCGCGGAGAAGACGCGTCACGAGATCACAGAGGTCGTCATGTCTCTTCATAATTTGTTTGTGTGTTGTATCGCACATCTGAGCGACACGAGTCAACGTCTCAGACGCATGACACCTGTGCCTACAACGTTTGTTGTAGCCCGGGCGTCTCCTGGCCAATCTGACACGCGTTGGTAGTGCGTTGGGGATTACGGGAATCGTGATGTACATACGTCACCATAGCCAGTGACTAGTTTGGGACTAACAAACCCACTAACACCCGCCTCCCCCCCACCCCCAGGGAACGGTAACTGCTATGCATCGCTTCGTACCATATATATCTTTTTATATATGTTTTTTACCTTTTATAACTTGAAAGCAGGAAAGTGTCTAGATCAGTCATTTTGAAAACAGGAAAGTGAATAATGAAAATAGGGGCCTAGATAAGATTGATTGAAGGGGTTACGGCTGCACAGAAATCGAGTTTCTCTGTAAAATCTTACGCAATGCTTATTGATCGCCTATCGAAGGTGTTCAAATTTGCCAAACGTCAATTCACTTTCTCTCGTTGAAACCACCAAAACTAGATACTTTGGCGTCACTTAAGTTGGAACGTCTGCTACAGATCGGTGTTGTACTCAACAAAATAGGTAAGAAGGTCCTCCCTTTTCGACCCTACCATTTGTCGCTGAAACTTTTTTATCTAAAGAACACACAGTGATGATTACAGTTGTAAGTTTATTCTGAACCTTATGCAGACACAATGTTATAAACACCATATAATTTACGGCGCCGTGTTCAGTTATGTGTGTCTTCGTCAACCGGATATTTTGTATACATGTATGTGCCTGCCCGCTCAAATATATATATATATATATATATATATATATATATGGGGGATGTGTCTACGCCGGGACTATTATACAGCTCTTTATCCTTGTCATTCACTTGAGCGCAAACTAAAAAAACAATATAGTAGTAATTTGTGAAGATTTTTGCATTACAGTGTTTAGACTAATTACTACTTAGAACCCTAACCGGAAATTATCACAGGCAAGCACAAACTGCTGTAGCATTTTTGTACAGTGGACAAAAGACTAAATACACCGTTGGTCATTCCTCAACAGATAAATGTTGTGCGTGAATATAGGCATATAATAAAGGGAATAGAAGGCCTTGTTACAATAAGGGAGGCTGATTTTATAGCTGAAGTAACAACACTCAGTTACCATGTTGAAACATTGAAACATTAAGAATACATTTTTAAGGTAGCAAAAACACATATATATATATATATATATATATATACAGGTAGTTCTACAAGTTCTTAAAAGTTCTTCTTGAGCTTTTCAGAATTCGAATTTTTTTGCGCTTTCACCGTATTGGAAACGGCAACTTTTCGAATGCTAGCAGTCAAAATATTATGGTGATTGGCCGTTGCGATTTCGTTTGATCGCTTTTCCCGTGCAACGTATCGGTGCGATTTTGAAAAATTGAGAAAAAAGAGTTTCGAGTGGTTATCAAGCGTTTTTATTTCAAAAGTTGGAATGTGACCCAAGTGAAAACTGAGTTAGACGAGGTGTACGGTGACTCTGCGCCATATTTTGCCACTGTTTCCAACTGGATTAATGAGTTAAAAAGAGGTCGCAGGAGCACCGAGGGTGAACTACGTTCAGGACGCCCAAAAACGGCAACTGATGAGGAAAACGTGGAAAAAGTGCGGAAAATCGTTGCCGCAGATAAGCGAGTGAACATTAAGGAGATATCGAAGGCCTTGGGGATCAGTTTGGGTAGTGTGCATTTCATCCTGCACGAGAACTTGAAGATGAAAAAACTCAGAGCAAAATGAGTGCCGCATTTGCTCAACCAAGGCCAAACAGACGCGCGTGTTTCCGCTCCACAGCGAAATTTGGCCAAGATGTCAAAAAATCCGTCGGATTTTTGGCGCAGATTCGTGACCGTCGATAAAAGCTGAGTCCATCACTACACTTCCGAGACCCAAGAAGCATCTCGCCAATCGTGTGCACCTGGTGAAGGACCTCCGAAGAGGGTGCGGACAACGGCATCGGCCGGAAAGATGATGGCTACGGTTTTTTGGGACCAACGTGGAATAATTCTGGTCGACTACCTTGAGAGCGGTAAAACGATCACGGGAGAATATTATGCAAGACTGTTGGACTGCCTGAAGCAAGAACTCATCGTGAAACGGCCCGCTTTGCAGAAGAAGGTTGTCCTGTTTCACCAGGACAATGCTCCCGCACACAAGTCGCGGCAAGCAACGGCAAAACTGGTCCAACTGAGGTTCGAACTTATTGAACAACCTTCCTATTCTCCAGACCTGGCCCTCTCTGATTATTTCCTCTTCAGACATTTAAAGAATCGTCTCGGTGGAAAGCGTTTTTCCAGCAATGAAGAGGTTACAACTGCTTTCAATGCCTATTTTCAGTCTAAAGACGCAGAATTTTACTCAAGAGGTATAAATGCTCTGAAATCTCGGTGGGAAAAGTGTATTGAGCTTCTCGAGGAGTATATCAAATAAGAAAAAATTAAAAACAAGATTTGGAAAATTCTTGGTTTTCATTTTAAAAACTTGTGGAACTACCTGTATATATATATATATATATATATATAAATGTTTTTTTTGCACGATTTCAAGGAAACTGAGGAGATTTTCAGTAGATTTAGCGTATGTGAAGCAGTAAAACAGCTTGCTGACCTGTGCAAGTGCATTACGTAGTCTGATGGATATGTGTGCTTAGTTTTTAATAAGGCATTTTAAAGTACCGTCAAGTAAAGCCAAGCAGGTTTTATCAATGTGCACAGTATAACAGTAAACGTTAAGCTCGGGTGTGTCGTGTGTCGACTCCCCAATCGCGTACAGTAGGAACAAAGTGCATCAGAGATGGCTGTGTAAATGAAGTCTCGATTTTCATGCTTTACCTTAATAGATATTTTGGAGAAGAGTTGCATACCGTTTATCTCGTGGCATATATATATATATATATATATATATATATATATATATATAATTAAGGCCAGTGTTTCCCGGAGCCGCTATTTTTTGGCGTCCAACAAAGGAACGCCATAGCGATTTTGGGCTCAATAGGAGAAGCAAAAACAGATGAGCTATTGGAGCAGGTTCTAAGGATACAAGAAATCATTCCTACTTCTGAACTACCTGCGTATCAGAAAAATATTTAAAATATGTATATAGATTGTCGGTGTTATTAGTGTTTGACGTTACTCGCTCTAGTGCGGCAAGCGAGTGTCGTTTTTCGTTACCACGTTTTCTTACAATGACAACGATGAACCATAGAATTGCCGAGCTGAGAAGAAGAAAGCCATTTGTGATGTACAAATACCGGTAGTCATTCAGCGTATCTCGGACCCAACCTGGAAATCAGTCAGACATGCGCAGAGAGACCGGAAAGAGATGCAACGCATACAACCCTAAATCTTAGAAAAGGGTGATCAATTCATTTCTGCGTGGAAACCGTTTACTGACTTATATTTATCATATAGATTCGTTCAAATCGTTGTATTTCAGTAAAACTGCTGCACTTAAATACGCGTTATTATGTTTAGACAGGGTCGAATATTTCACTTTTCTAAATTAAATATGAGAATCTGTTGAGTGAAAGTTTTTGCCTTCAGAACGACAGTGATCGCTCATAATTGGCATTATGACATTGGCATTTATAATAATAATAATAATAATTATTATTATTATTATTATTATTATTATTATTATTATTCTCATCATGAACCCTAACCACTACTGCCAAGCTCTAGCGATCGGTGGTTTTACTACTGGTTCGGCTTTCCGGTGCCACCAGGCGTACGTACCGATGCTGACGGGCATTCCGAGAGAGGAAAATCCGCTGAACATGCCAATTATGCCCAGGGCAAATGACAGTCGGCCAGTGCCAAGGTAGAAGGGGACAAGGCTATAAAAGTAGGTGTCCGCCAGGCCCATGAAGGGACCGAACAAAAAGACGAAGACGAAAAAGAGCATTTCCGAACGACAGACGCAGAGCAGAAGCGCAAGAAGCGCTGACATCATGTAGGCGATGGCCAACAGAGTGTCGCATCCGAGCAGGCCATAGTCGGCCAACGGAGGAAGACACGTCCGTCCTGAAATACGCTCGAAAAACGCTTGCGGCGTTAGATTCTGAATTACAACTGAAGTATTGGTTTTCGGCTAACCCTCAGTAAAGATTTAACGTCAACGGGACTGCGTTTCGCATTGCTTCATAGACGGGCCCCCATAAATACAAATGTGCAACGGTAGGGCTTGGACCCGCGCTCCTATGTGTCTCCTCCGGTCGCGAGGCGCAGACGAACGCACTACGCCACCGGGCTTGACTCAGAATTACACCTGCGCGAGCCAAAATAATTCAGAATCCAGTTTTGTTTTTTATACGATGTGAAAGAAACACCGAAATAAAAAAACAAAAGAAAAAACAACAGTATTATATTTAATCCTACTCGACTAGATAGATCATTCTCGATAGCTTACCGACGAGATCCGAAACCGAGTAGCAGGTCAAGAGCAGGACGCCTCTCTCAACGGATATACCTTGCTGTGTCATGTAGTCGACGATTGTTAAGATGAATGAATCGATTGACCAGAACAGCGTTATGCTGGGCACAAGGATCACGTAGAACATGACCTCCTTGAAAATACTCCATGCAAACGCGCCATTAGGCTTAGCTTGGCTTAGCTTGCCTTGAGCAGCCTCCGTTTTTTCTTGTACACCTTTGTTGATAAAAAACATATTATATATATATATATATATATATATATATATATATATATATATAGTATGATATAGTAGTATATAAATGCATAATTTAGGTGTAGTCTTTAGCCGAGTATTCGAAATTCGCTTTTTCTGTTAGTATGATCAGAGAATACTTCAAGCTGAATGATACTGTTTTCCATTTACTCAGCTGTGTTTTAATATAAAACCTACTCAAAACCGTCTGTACTATTACTACTACTACTTGCGATCGATCAGAGTCTGATGGTTCCTAGAGGAATTGGCTTAACGTTAATACGGATATTACGTTCGTAACGAATACTGCCGGCTGAGATACAGATTGAGAACCACCGGATTACGACTTTGAACGCAACTGGGCGATCGCAGCAGATCGGAATCAACAGACAGAGGGAAATAGAGAGAGGGCGAGCGAGGGGAGCAAGATGAGGAGAGAGGAGGGAGCGAGAGGAGGGGAGAGGGAAAAAAAGGGACAGAGAGAGAGCATTAGGCATTGCGACTTCTTGCTGGCCTGGAGGCCGCACACGGAGATCGCCAGTGGTGGGGACTACGTACACGCGTCGTGGCTATGCGCCGGTGTCTTGGCAGGAGGGGGCGGCACCTCATGGAGGAAGAACGCGACTGGCACGAGCGCTATGAGGATAAGGCCCACGGCGAGCAGTGCCGTTCGAAAGCCGGCCCGAACCATAACGACGTTCATGATTGTTGGAAAGATGAAGCCCGCCATTGGCGAGGCGGCGTGTGCGATGCCAAACGCCATTCCCCGGTAACGGTCGAAGTGTTGGGCGAGCAGCACGCTCGTCAGATTGAACAAGGCGCCGCTACCGAGCCCGTGCACAACTCCGAGGCCGACCGACAAAATGGTGACGTTAGGCGCGAACGAGCCCAACACAAAGCCCAGACCAGAAAGTACCGTAGAGCCGATGAGAAGTGGCCGTATAGGGAACTTCTGTGTGAGCGGAGCGACGAAAACACCTGGTATATATATATATATATATATATCGTTGCAGCACAGATGCATAACACAAAGAGCGCAACAGACACAAAAAATGAACACAGTAAGGTCGCATATTCTTCTTGTTGGGTTGCTACTGCTGGCCAAAATGTTCTTCCCTAATCTGATTTATTTTACTGTCATTTAGATACGAAGCGTGAGACTGTACTCAAGTGTACTTTAAGATAGGTCGCAATTACGAACGTGTGTATGACTAATAAGCGCATTCTGGTCTACTTTTTGTTTATGTTGCAATTCGTTCTCTGTGCCTAATTTATGCGAAATATGGCCGTGGTTCATATGAAATATGATATATAAATAGAGTGTATATGAACACAAATAATTCATGCAAGAACAAGAGAATATCGATCTCGATTGAAGTTACGCTGTGTGCGCTGTGCATAAATTTTTGCCGAAGAAATTGAGTTCAGAGGAAACCGGTGACTCCAACCCGTTTTGAAGGGCCACGCTCATAGCCTGTCGGCGGGAGAAACAGCAACCTCCTTTTTGCTCCCGCCGAAAGGTTATGGGCGTAGGTGGATGGCCCTGCTTACCGCCCGTGAATAAGACGAAGTTAGCAATGCTGGTCGGCCATGAAGCTGTCTGAGTCGATACGTTGAACTCCTTCTCAATCGACACAAGCAGCAGACCCGACAAACGGAACGCGGTCGAAGCCGAGCAAATGAGAAGAGAGCACCCGGCACAAACAAGCCATGAACGCGTGCTGTCCACTGGCGAGGAACACTGTGATGTCGGAACTGCTGCCGATCCAGTTGTGCCCGACTTTGGTGGTAGCCAGTTGAGGGCCAGATCCTTTTCTGTTAGTGGCGGTAGGGTCACTGAAACGGCGACTCCATCTGTACCCGCTTGGGAACGCATGGCAATCTTGTTCCGACACATTGCGTTCCAGTCCCGACAGGACCCACGCTACGCCACCGACTCCACCACGAATGCAGCAACTACGACGCAAGAGCGTTGAGCTGGTGGATTTGCCGGGCGGCGCGCCGATCTTAGTGGTGCAGCCTGTGGCCTGCGGACGTACAACAATTCACATATCATAATACATTCACTATTAGGTTAGCGCTACGGAGCAGCGGGAAATACAGCGTACCATGTTGACATGTTAAACAAGAAAACCAAAACGTAGTCATATGCCACGGCAGGCCAAAACACACCAACAAGTCTCGACACGACCGAATACCACTGCCGCTTCGTTAAGCGTCTTAGCGTCGCCAAAGCATCTTTGTTCCACGGAACAGCTCACAGTTACGTACGCACTTAATCCGTTGCAGCTGTATGTACTTAAAAAAATACGTTTGGGGCTGACTCTCAGACAAAATTTAACGCGTACATGGGACTGCTTTGCGCATTGCTTCACAAACGGACCCCCAGAAATACAAATGTGCAACGGTGGGGCTCGAACCCGTGTCTCCTTCGCTCGCGAGGCGCAGGCGATTGCACCACGCCACCGGGCTCGGCTGCGGCTGTATGTACCCATGTTTGACTAGTGGCGACTGTCACTCACAATTGCTCATTGTAGGTTGCTCTGAGCGTGGTGCGTTGGCTGCGTCTTATCCTGTCCGGTCCGGCGGTATATATAAGAAAAAGGCTAGCCTTATCAAATCACGATCTACTGTAAAACAGGTAGTTAGGTGGCCGTATGGTATTCACATCCTTAGCAAATTTATTGGTTGCCAGTAGCGTGGCGTTTAAAGGTTCGGAAATCACCCAATCTGTCTTGAGCTCTCCTTCTCGCCACCATCATTTAAGATAACCAGGCAGCACGACGTTGCCTGATTGCCACAGTATTTCGTCAAGGGTTCGAGCTATGCGTAACGGAAAGGGCGCTTAGTTTAACTGCCGCTGCTACTGTAACCGCGTCCTCAGTTTAAATACAATTATATGACCGTGTCGACGGTGCTCATTGCTGGAAGCAAACGTTTGCCCTAAATCTGCGGAGAGAAACATAAATTCACAGCACAGATAACGGGACGGCTCGGATAACTGCCACAATAAATATATACTTTTCTAGTTGAAAGGTTCTATGTGTTGTGGAAGCAGGTCAGCACTGCGAGAAACAGAGGGGAATGACATATACATACGCTAGACTTAACTATTATATCTCAAAGTACGAATCATTAAATCAATAAATAATTCTGTCGAGTTTCCATCCGAGTTTACCTAGATTGCAACTGCAGGACAGCGCCCAACGAGGACTGCTGTACAACCTGTATAGTCTATTGTTGGAAAAATGATCCTTCACATTTAATACAAATACTTACTGCAGAAAGCTGTCTTGTTGTCCACTAGCAAGGTGTTCGGTATTTGATTTAGGTAGGATAGACGGGAAACTGGCAATCTTCCAGTGTCTTAACGTAGACAGACGCATTAGGAAAATTATCTATTTTGGACACTTGATGCTTAAACTTTGAGATTCATACGTTGAAGACATTTGGCCACCAAGAACCAGGAGAACTGAACTCTGGAATATATAACTAGTTAACACATTTCCTATTATCAAATTGAACTCGGCCAAGACTGTCGTGGTAGAAACTCAATTGTCCTTGGCGGCAAGTGACATAAAAGTAAAAAACGTAATATTTATATATACAGTATCACAAACATGTGTCTTATAGGAAATCCGAACAACTCAGGCATGTTTCTAATAGCAGTCCACTAAAAGTGTGCAATTGTTACGAAAAGTGCCTTTCCGAGTTCCACGTCAGTAATATTATTGGTTTTTCACATATTTATGGAGTGCTGACTGAAACAACAGTAAGTTCTGGGGCTCGCTTGGAAAAGAGAATAAATTGGCGATTCTCCGTATGGCCTTGCTGTTAAGAAACAATCGCACAAACCGAAAAAGTGCCCGAACGGTGTCCGACGAGTCGGATTCAGGAACGATATCATGTGGTACATGGGCATGAAGATCACAATTTGTGACCTTCGCGTCCATGTCCACTGATGATGCGCGCTTCTCAAGTAAATGTGACCGGCGACATTTTGCCGACAATGAATTGGCAACCCATCCACGCCAGCTTTCAGATCCAGCAATAAAAACACTTACTACCTGTTTGGTTCAAAGGCAACGTCTCACGAGGAGTACGAGTTGTGCACCTGTCGGTTCTGCCTGCAGAGGTGTGCCAAGTATCATGCATTGGAGTGTACAGCGCTGGACCTAAAATCGTTGCACTATTTTTCTCCTCGGAAGCGTGAAGCAGATATAGCTTCATGAAGAAACATTTTTAAATGTATATTATACTCAATTTGAGTAAAATAAACATTATATATATATTTATAGTTTTTTTTAAATATGTAGAATAAATATAATTTTATTTGCTTATATCCAAGAGGCAACAATTGTATCCTTATGAACGTGTACACCAGATAAAATCAAGTGGAAACGTCACATATCCTCCAGGCTCGGGCGTGTCCAGTCTAGCAGAGTTCCACGCACAGAGGCGGCGTTACCCCGCTGAATGTCCAGCGATAGTCTCTGGTGCAAGTACTCGACAGCTCTATGGTCCCCTGTCGAACGATTGAGCGCCTTGCCGACACGTTGAATAAGTTTGTGCGTCTTCGGGCCAGGTCCCCCTAATGTCTCGAATGCCAGTGGACGAAAGTCGTGGGGGTAAGTGATACTGGCATACTTTCTGCACTTGTTCGCTTCCGCCAACATAGACGCGTGTCCAGCATGTTCCGCTCCCGCACTGACCATTGAGGGGGCTAATGAGTCAGTAACGGTTGCATCCCATACCAGCATGCGACCCATCTCGAAGGACGTTAGTGTCAGCCCGTCCGGTCGCTTCCCATCATTCCTGCAGAGGCCAGGAGGCTCGAGAATGCACGGAAAGCCGGCCGACCCCAAAGCTCGGCTAAACAGTCTCGTCATCTAATAGAGTGCCTAACTGAGCACTGGGGAGAGCCTGTAACCAGGCCCCGGCACTTTTTGAGGAGACCGCCCGTAGCCTGGCCTTGTCAGTCATAGTGGGGGCCTGCTCAAGAAGATGCGCAAACGTCTTCTCCTGCAGTGGGGTCGACCAGCCTTTCTGGGAAAGGGTGTCAGTGGGTATGGCACCGCACAGAGAGGCTAATCTCTCAAGTAAGCCTGCCAAAGTGTGATCGTATACACTTTGACCTGTATCGTCCAGTAACCGTTTGGCCTTTTCCACCGCCTGGGACATAGATGAGACGATGGCAGGCCCAGCCAACGCTACTGCGTCTGGCATTCCCAGTCCACCTAAGGATATGGGAAGCAGAGCCTGCAAGCCTGCATCGGGTGAGAGGCGTACGTTCAGGAGCAGTTCCAGTGTTTTCAAGGTCCACTCGTTAAAAGCTCGAAGGTTCTCGGTCGAGTCAAAACAATTAGCCCCTCTAAGTAAGTGAGTTATCCGGGCCGCCGAAAAGCACGATCTCAGTAGGTACATTCCGCGATGAGATCCCAGCGAGGGAAGACGGCTGGCGGCTACTTCAAGCTTTTCTCTCCACGCGTCTAGAGCCCCAGGTAGCCCCTCTTGGCAAAGAGGAACCCCGAGGAGCTCAATGTCACTCTTCTGGACTACCTTGCAACCGGGAAGGAGATAGCATAGCTCCGATATATTCGGCGAGATCATATCCTCGGGGCCCGTGATGTAGACCTCGCATTTCCCAGGATTTAGGGATAGACCACTCACCCTCTCGAAATCCAGGACTCTGTGGATATCACCGACTACCGTAGCTAGGTCACCTCCAAGCACATTGTCGTCTAGGTACCAGGCATTTAGAGGACTTTGTAGGGAGTCGATCAAGTCCTTTACGCACAGGCAGAACAGCGGTGGACCTAAAGGGTCTCCTTGTTGGAGGCCCGACTGCGAAGATATAGTCGCGTATGGCAGAACCAAGTGCGACGGTTGAGCATAAGCCGCATGTACCTGGTGAAACATTTGCGGGGCATAGCATTTCACCGCGTTTAGCAAGTGGTCTCTTCTGACGCTATTAAAGGTATTCCTAAATTCAGCTTCACCAAGACAGTCGGGCTACTGCGGGAGTTTATAAATGCACGAGAGGTATGAATTCCGATCTTCGTCCCGCCAGTAGTTGCAAAACCCAGCTGATGGTGTCCAATTGCCGATAATATTTCAGCTTTGTTGGCAGCGCACCCTATTTTTGAAGCCAACCTCCGGAGTGTGGACGAGCATGCTATCGGGCGGATAGAGCCGTCTTTCTTCTTGAGAGCAAATAGTCGTGCCCCAAATATAATAGGTTGAAGGGCTATAGGGGGAGACCCCCACCGAAGAATGTCTACAACCTTTGCCAGTGCATCTGCCAGTCTATCGGCGACGGATCCTAAGACAGCGGACAGGAGGTCCTGAAGAAGTCGAGGCCTAAGGAAGTCAAGACCAGCTGCAGAGCTCCTAGGAAATGATTTCACGGCCAAACGCACTTCGTCGCTAGAGGTAGTGGATGGTAGCATAGTCGGGGGACGAGATGGCAAGCAAAGGTCCGAGGGGGCTTGCGGATGTTTGTCTCGAAGAGATTCAAGGCTTTCGGACTGACATATAAATGTATCCGTAGAGCCAATGAGTCTGGCGGCGCCAGTGACGTCCCCTTCGGAGAGCTTGACTATGGCGCGTCTACAGATCTCATCTTCGGGGTCCCTCCTGGTAGTCGTCCTAGTTTCATGGTGTACAATGTTCTCAATCCTTAAACCCTGCGAAAAATCGCGAAGGTTCTTTTTGATAATCACTGTGAGAGAGCGCGTGTCGTTTCGGATTTGCGGAAGGGCAAGCACCACCGGCGCGAAAGAAAACAGTGAGTGCCAGGCCTCAATGTCGTTGTTTAAGGCGACTTTCAATAAAACTTTCGTGAGCGCGTCTGCGACGGACGCCCTGACAGCCTTGGGCAACATCCGGACTAGCCTTGCATGTCGCATGGTATTCTGGATGTGTCCGACCAGTTCCTCCGAGGTGGCCAAGGTGCCAGTGGTTGGCGCTACTTCTATGCCCCCGACGCCGGGGTGTCTGGCGGACATGTGCCTAGAAAGTCCTCTTCTTGTATATATGTTGTTACACACAGGACAAGCGACCCTGTTTAGGTCCTGCTTAGCGTCGCTAGAAACGTTTCGTGACATCGCTAGGTTGCTGGTAGAGCTGCGGTCTTCCATTATAAGGAAAAGTTCTTAGCTTATCAACTACCGGCAGCAAAGCTAATAACGGCTTTAATGCTTCGGCAATCGTCGGCAATATATATATATATATATATATATATATATATATATATACACGTACATTTCGGAATAAAAACACTCAGCGGCTAATTAGGTGAGCGCCTGGCGCTGCAACTGCGTCTCAAAAGAAGAAACGACAGTTCCAGCTGCCTGGTTTGCGCTCCAACTATAGAGCCGCCAAAGATTTATATCGAATGTGAGTGCGGCACGTGTGCACGCTCACTCGAAGACGAATAGTTGTGACGCGTATCAGGTGCGAAGAGTATAATCAAATTACGTCACACATTTAGACGTTCTTGCTACCGCTGGGTCGGTTATTAATTATATCAGGATAATTAGCGACAAATTGTGGGAAAACGATACTACCAATAAAAATTCCAAAGCTCGGCGAATGAAAATCTCCATTCTAAAATGCGCTATCTTAAATACTAGTCCTGACGATGCTAGGAGCTACCTTAATGTAGGCATTACGTAGGCATTATGAATCACGTAAGTGCGTACAAAGACTTAGGAGTGTCAACGTATTATTGAAACAGTTACAGCAGCAATCAGACTGTGCAACATTTTTCATAGGACAGTTAATCTAAAAGGATCATAGGGTTCTATATATATATACGACCGAACGAAACAATTGTTTTATCAAAATTGACGTAATGTGCACACGTGTGGACACCTTTTTATGGTAAACATGTGATGCTGCTGCAACACATGCAAGACAAATTCTTTAAGCGTCTGTTTTGGCGCTGCAATTCGTATCGTGTTGAAACTAGACTTCCTAGTGTCGATGATTACCAACGACATGTATATATACCACTAAAAACAATCCGTATCGAAAAATCCGAAATTCCATTTTGAGTTCCTTACTGTAAGGTCGAACAAGCTACGGACGGACCGACTATCCACGCACTCGAAGTCGCCAATGCTGAGCTTGTTATTAATGTCGTCTGTTCGGTGATAATTTGTGCGACACCTTATAACGCTTTTTCTACATCTACATACAGAATGCTTAAATCGCAATAAAACATACAAACATTGAAATCATGACTGCGTACGTTAAATCACGCATTTAAATTTTGCGAGTCTTTAAATGAGCAGATTGCGTTTTTGCAGGTCGCAGGGTTTAGCGTCGCGTACAAATAGCTTCATGAACAGAGCAATTGGGGCAATTACCCTAGGGATTAAACCCCAGACTTTGGCCAGCTTACATCTTGACTTTTTATCCACAACGTCTCCCGATTGCAACGTGGGAATAGTACTGTTGAAGTTGAACATCGAAACAGCTGGAATAGAAACTGAGATAGCCCAACTCTCCAGGCATTGACAAAGATCGCCGCCAAATAGCTAGATTCCAAACCGGGATCGAACGCTTTGTCCTAGCTCAATAGTCTCCAATCATACGTATGAAAGCTGGTCATAAACTGAACCCTGGGCTCTCGCACGTTTTCTGTTTCTTTTATAAAGGTTTTTTTTCTCAAATTTGGTGTTCAATATTCGCTCCGTTTTCGTGAGCGAATTGTCATTAATTACATTTGATGCCATAGATATTTTCGTAAGATTTTTTACACCTTGGAGGCAGGAAATTGTCTAGATCAGTGATCTTGAAAGCAGGAAAGTCTGAAGAAAGAAAACAGGTGTCCAGCTAAGATTAATGAGGGATTACGGCTGCACAGAAGTCGAGTTTCTTTGCAAATGATGCGACATAAGATGCGAGATATGGACAAATTCCTTGTTGGCCTCTGTCTAGTTGTTGAAGTGAACACACTTTTAAACGAAATCTACACTTTAGCGGTCGTATAGTACACATTAGTGACTAGGGTGCCGTATGGCAAAATTTCTTTTGACAAATGAGTGGCTTGCACTCAAGAAGAAGAAGTCAGCAGAGCCTTCACACCGGATTTGTTCTGCATGGTTGTTCTTGTAGAGGCTTTCGTTGAAGCGCGACAGAGTCCATTGGGGTTTGGCCTTTCTGCGCATACACTCTTGTACTCTCCACCCTCCTTGACTGCCTCAAATACTGCCGGGTCTCATTCGACTATCCAAATATTCTGCACCAGCAGTTTCTGGCGGTGTCTTTTTCTCTGGCAATTTATTGATTTAAAGAAGAAATTTACAGGCACTTTTCATAGCCCTAAAAGCTTAGAAAATATTTTTTCCTCCTGCAGTAATTCGTCGATTGGCAAACACAATTTACTTTATTCCTTTTGCCTTAATAAGCGTGAATAAGATTGGCGGTCGGTCGGATGAAGCGTTAACGTTGATGCCCTCTTTTCTTCGCAAAACGAATGGCGAAATGATTGAGAGTTGTTAGTTTTATTGATGTTATAACCCCCCAAACCTTTTATAGCACTAATGCCTGGATGTTCCTGTTGTAAAATCCTACGCAATTCTTATTGATCGCCTAGTTGTTAAAATTTGCCGAATGTAAATTCATTTTCTCTCGGTTAAAACCACCAAAACTAGATAGTTTGGTGTCGATTAAGTTGGCACGTCTGCTACAGATAGGCGGTTGTACTCAACAAAATAAGTAAGTAGTTCCTCCTACTTCAAAGCACTCTTAGCACTTTTTACCATTTGTCGCTGAAACTTCTTTATCTAAAGAACACACAGTTATGATTAGAGTTGCTAGTTTATTATGAACCTTATGCAGACACAATGTTATGAACACCGTAACCTTTACGGGCGTGTCCCGTCATGTGTGTTTTTGTCAACCAGATATTTTGTGTACATTTATAGGATTTCATCTTCAATAAAAAAATGAATAAAACAAAACAATATGTATAAATATAAACGGGGGATGTGTCTACACCGGAACTATTATACAGCCTTTTATCCTTGTCATTCACTTGAGCGCTAACTAACTAACAATATAGTAGTAAAATATGAAGATTTTTGCATTACCGTTTAGAATACTTTTTACTTAGAGCCCTAACCGTAAATGATCACAGGCAAGCACGAACTGCTGTAGCATTTTTGTACAGTGGACGAAAGACTAAATACACCGCTGGTCTTCCTCAATAGATAAATGTTGTTCGTGGCTATAGGCATATAATAAAGGGAATAGAAGACACTCTTATTACAATACGGGAGGCTGATCTGACAGCTGAAGGAACAACACTCAGTTACCATGTTGATACATTAAGCATACATTTTAAGATAGAAAACATGTATATAGAGTTAAAAAAAAAATTGCACAATTTAGAGGACATAGAGGTATTTTCAGTAAATTTAATGTATGGGAAGCAGTACAAAAGCTTTCTGACCTGTGCAAGTGCATTGCATAGTCTGATGGATATGTGCGGCTAGTTTTTATTAAGGCATTTTAAAATACTGTCAAGTAAAGCCAAGCAGGTTTTAGCAACGTGCACAGTATAACATTACGTTAAGCTTGGCTGTGTCGTGTGTTGACGCCCCAATCGCGCACAGTAGCCACAAAGCGCATCAGAGATGGCTGTGTAAAAGAAGTCTCGATTTCCATGCTTTACCACAATAGGCATTTTGGAAGAGAGTTGCATACCGTTTATCTCGTGGCCTACATTGGCGTCCAACAAAAGAACGTCATAGCAATATTGGGCTCAATCGGAGAAGGAAAAACAGGTGAGCTATTGAAGCAGGTTCTAAGGAACTATCCCTACTTCTGAACTACCTGCGTATCAGAAAAATAACTAAAATATATATATAAATTGTCGGTGCTATTAGTTTTCGACGTTACTCGCTCTAGTGCGGCAAGCGAGTGCCGTTTTTCTTTACAACGTTTTCTTACAATGACAACGATGAACCATAGAATTGCCGAGCTGAAGAAGAAGAAAGCCGGTTGTGATGTACAAATACCGGTAGTGCATTCAGCGTATCTCGGACCCAACCTGGAAATCGGTCAGCATATGCGCAGAGAGACCGGACATCGTTAAATTCTGACTGAACAACACAGGACAGCGGGAGTCAGAAGACAGATGACATCAGAGAAATAGACAATACAAGCATTAAGTCCTAAATCTTAGAAAAGGACAATCATTTTATTTTCTGCGTGGCAACCGTTTGACTGACTTATATTTATCAAATAGATTCATTAGAATTGTTGTATTTCAGTAAAACTGCTGCACTTAATTACAGGGTCAAATATTTCACTTTTATAGATTAAGGATGAGAATTTCTTGAGTAAAAGTTTTAGCTTTTAGAACGACAGTGATCGCTCATAATTGACATTCAGAACACTGGACATTCTTATTATTATTATTATTATTACAGAGAGGCAACGCCAAGATGATGTTGATGGCTAGTCACCGACACTCAGCATAAGAATAATATAATCATTATGTAGATATTATATAAGTAATATATTGATAATTGTGATACATGTACATATTGATAGAATAAACCCTTGTTCAAAAAAATTAAAAACATTATTATATTATCATTGTTTAAATGTTACAATTGTGAGGTGTTAACGTGGAAGTGTCTTCTCCTAGCTCCCAAATATTATTCCATGAAACCGACAATACAGCCGGCGTTTCCTCGGCATACTGCAAGCGACAGCAGTTGCCGTAGAAACACGCCTTCGCGCTGATTTCCTGTGAGATCTGTAATCCGTTGGCCCAACTCACTGATGAATCTCTTAGTTCCGTTGCTTACAGACCCATTGTTTCCATAGATGTTGGCACTACGATGTAACTTGTCTCCAGTTCTTGGTACTTGCGTTTCTTCCCATTATCTGCGCGCTCGGCAACCCTTCTAGTGAACTGTGGGTATATAGGAGGGAGCCACTGTACAGGACACTGTACATCCCATACTAAGCATCTGCTGTTAGCCCATAGCGGAATTGTTACACTCGCAGGTTTTTTGTCGTCATGAAGTCTAATCTGGGCTCGAGCGTGCTTGGTATTCCAGCCCTGCGTAAGTTTCTTCTATAATTGCATTGATTTCAGCATGTCTAAAAACTCTACCATGGCTTTTGATACAGAGGGTGAAACCCATCCTCAGTTACTGTGGTACCGCATGCGCAGCAACTGTAGGGGTTGCAAACCGGGGCACCTATTCGAAGAGCTGTTACCATGCGGAATGAGGTGTTGTCCGCATGGTACCCAGTCGGGGGGAAGGAGACACGTTAGAAAGCCTCCACTGAATGTGTCCCGTGCTGCCAGAAGACAGCTTTTTCCACTGGAGATTGGAGGCTGTCTAACAGCTCTCTAGCTGCAGCGCTGCATCTGTGGGAGTTCAATGTATGCTGTGTGGGACGTTCTTGCCAGGGGCCTGGTCCAATTGTTTGTCTAGTTATTAACTCTACGGCGTCATTGGCTCTTGGTGATTTCTTGGCGGATGTCTGGTTCGACCAACGTATTTGCGAGTTTACCAAATTCCAATAGAGACGCAGCATGGCACATGGGAGCCAGTTCCGCCGTTCATCTAATACCAAGTCCTTCTTCTCGGCAATTGGAAGGGTTGCTCTTTTCCAGGTGTTATCATGCAGGTCGACGTGTAATACCTCACCTAAAATGCTTCTTGCGGTATCGTCGTAAGCTTGAAGATCTCCGTGATATTGTAGATGGTGAGTGGTGCAAGTATAGTTAAAATTTGGCGAGCCCAAGCTGCATCTCCAGATGCACAGCTGCTTGCGAATGCATTGCCGTCAAGCGAGAGCGAATTTGCTTCAGTTTT